>JAALXI010000020.1:0-73741 GCA_012977755.1 Fusarium nurragi
GTGACTCAGTTACCCTAGGTCATGATTGTGACGTTTTATTATGGCATGCGATATTGGTTGGAAACAATATTGACATTGAAGCTCCATGGCGTGGATGTTTATTCAATATTAGAAATAGTAGTGTTATGTCCACGTCTTCAATGTATGTTATCGCATGAATTGGGTGGTCAGTTGGCGGGGGTACAACCTGTGCCAGACATTTTACAAGGAAATGTGTGGGTAGGTACTCTGTTGCACGGAAGGCATCTGATCCAGTACTAGTTTCGGGGCAATTACAATCATATAGAGATCATGGTCGTACTAGGATAAAGTGACCAGGGGAGGCCACAACGAAGTTCTTAACAAATGAAATATATTCTATGGGTATCATGCCTTAACACGTACGGTATCTTATTGTACCAAATGCAGCTAAATAACACGCTGAATGCCACCCAGGAGGGGATATTGGGCCACTCAAGGGCACATCCCCAGCCAACGCCTTTTGTGAAGTAAACCAAGCCAAGCTAATCTATATGCAGCAACCATGCTCAATCTGCTTCCATCTCCCATTCTATGCCGTGCTCATAGCACCAATGTTGTGTAAGAAAGCGGACTCGTGATGTACCACTCCTTAGCGACTCAAGTAGTCGCCGCCACCAATAGACTCAAGGTCCATAGGAGTGACGGGGCCAGGGCTCCCCAAAGGAAGAAGTCTTGGCGATATGGGCTTGTGAGAACCAGGAGTAGCAAAACGCGAATCGCGAAAGGGAAGAGAGTCAAGTGAAAGGCCGCCAGACTTCTCACCAGACTTGGCAGAGCTACTCAGAAGCTCATTAGCAGCCATACTCGCTTGCGCAATCATATCGCGTTGATACTGTTGCAGCTTGCGGCGAAGCTCTGTCTCGGGGTTTGACTGGCTGCCTGTTCGAGGGATTGCATGGGAGTCGGATCCGATGTTGGACGACATACTCCCAGTCAAAGGAGGTCGTAAGTTGGCTTGACTGCCGTTTCTATTCTCATAATTGGATGGATAGTATTTGCCCATAGGAAGTGGGTTATCGTGAAACCCTGGAGCGAGATAGGATGCGACGGGTGTATTTGATTGAGACATGGCTGCACTTTGAGCAGGATGTGAAGTGGGACGATCCGCGTAAATTGGTCCTGATTCCGAAATAAGACGGCTCATTCGTGCGTCTGGGTGATGCTGGAACGGATGTGGACGGTGCACGCGACTGTTGGGATCCTCGTGGAGCGGGAAGTATCCTCTATATCTATGTTAGTTTGCGTCAACTGAAATACGGATATAATGTCGTCTTACCCAGGCAGGTCACCCCTAGCCGACAAAGGCTCAGGCGGAGTACGGGCAGGAGCGGAGGTGAAACGCTTCAGTTGAGGTAGATCGATAGCTATAGGCCGAGCGTGACTGCGGCTGCGAGGGGTTGATGGAGCAGATGGAGTGCCAGGGGCAGATCGAACAAGGTCATCTGCAGAAGGAACATGTAAGTCAAATGCTTATGAAAGTAGAGGGTGGACGAATTGCTAGCGACAAGAGTCCATGACAATAAGATCGAAAACAGGATAACGAGGCATAGCAAGGGGGATGTAAGAACTGTTTCGCGCAAAAGCCGGTAGTGCAGGCGTCACTCAACGGCCAACCCCGGGATGATGGATGGGGCCGCTACCCCACGACGGCTGGGACTTGAGTGCGGGGAGAGGCCAGTAGCGCGATGCATGGTCATTTCTCCCGAATAACATTGAAATGACTAAACTAAGGAAAACAGGGGCAGATAATTGAGGGGAAAGAGAAAGATGAGCGAAGATTCGACGGGTGAAATGCAAGACAAAAAACAGCTTGACAAGTCAACCAATGTTGACTCAGGGTTTTTTGTTGTGGATTGGAAGATGGATATGGAAATGTCTAGAACGGGAGTGCGGGAGCCTCCCGGGGCCTCATCCCGCCCCGCGTTTTGCGCCAGTCAATCGTCGGATGCATCATTGGCTGCTCCGATAACTTGAATCCCGCTGATAGGCATATGGATGCATCGCGCCGTGCGACGGCAGCGTGGTGGCGGGTCTTGAGTTCGACCTCCTCACAACGGGCACCCCTTTTCTCCTACAGCTTGCATCGGTTCGTTGTAAAGTTGGCTGACAGGGTACAAGTAGAGCTTATGCTATGTGTCAGGGTTTTCTGGGTCCGCCGAGGGGACTTTGTGGCGCTGAACCAGTTTGCATAGAGAACATGTCTCGCTTCGGGGATTTTTGGTCGATACAAGCTGCCGGGTCGAGCGCTGCCCGCCTCCATCCGGCCGCAAAGAGGTTGAGACCACTCACTTGAGGGCAGGTGGTGGAAGATCAATGGAGAGGTGGGGTGGATAGGCAATCAGGGGTCAAACGACTGAATACGCATTCCAGCTATTCCACGCAATGCTTACCTGCGAAATACGAAGTGCGAGAACCGATGTCTTCACGATCGGGAAATCCGTCTCGTCCTCGGCCTGGCCTCGAGTGTGGAATCGTCGGGGTATTGCATCCGGAGAGGTTGAAGTCGCCAAGATCGTCAGATCGAGGACTGTGAGGAGAATTGGTGGTGGAAAGGTCGGAATTGGTGGACATGGTGCGCCCCGACATAGAAGGCCGCAGTCGGGGCGACATGTAGGGGGACTTGATGGATCTGGCGAAGCTGGCCATCTTATTGCAGTCGTGAGTCGATGTCGGGAGTTTGACACTCTGGTCTCTCGGTGTTTGGGTGTTCGCCTGGCTAATCAGACAGCCCGAGTCGTGGAGCAAGCGCCAGCGTCGGTGCATATATGAAAGGGTTACGAGAAACCAGGCGTTCGAGTGGACAGGAATGAGGCTCGCGCTCACGGAGGGGAGGACGGCAGTCGGAGGTTGATGATTAGCAGTGAGGGGCAGTCGGTGTGGCAAATGATAGGACGACCAAAGAGAAGTGACTTTTTGATATGTATGGAATGTCCGCGGAGTCGCAATTGCAAGAGAGGAGAGAGTTGTGCCACTGGGCTTGAAGAATATGATGGCGGCGTCAGATGTAAAAGGCAGACACAGAACATCAGTAAAGAAGGTCGAAGATGAGAAGCGATGAGAAAAGTATGGATGGATGCCTATTCGGGCGAGAAATGAAGATCGAAGGGTTCTGAAACGGTTTTGTTATCGCAAGCGAGCACTCTGATCTTGCCTCTCCCGTTCCTTCCATCCCAACCACCAAAAAGTGGGAATATCAAATGGCTTCCGCTAATCAGTCTCAAGCGAGGAACGTCGGCACGAGGAGCCAAAAAAGCCCAAGGTCCACGGCAAGGTGAGGTTTGGTGGACCCCTACGACGTTCTACGGCGTGCCCTGTAGCGGGTTCTGCTGCATTTCTGGCGCCAAAGCCCCCGCTTTTAAGTACCGCGCCAGAATCGTAACATGTGTACAGGACTTTGGCAGGTATTTCGCTAGGCTGATGAGGGATTAATTGGGCGGTGGCACTTGATTTGTACCTGGTCCCATGCGCCGTGTCTGTACAGTCGCCAAGGAATACCTGCGGGACGACCCTGTAGACCATCACAAGCCACCAACGCAAACAAAGAATCCAAGCGTGGATTGTAGAGACACGGGAGTCAGATGAAAGAGACGGTGCCTATTGAGAGACGAATCAACACCCTGTGTCAGTGTCCAAGCGACGTAACTGACTAGAATGTAGATAATCCCCGAGATTTGCTGTAGGGACCCTTTGAAAACCCTCCACAAGTGTGTTTGGTCAATGACGACGTTTCACGGCGGCCCATCCGGCTCCGCGATGATATTCCGATAGCCAAGCCAGGATTTAGGGCACCAACTGTCGCTTTGTGGAGAGACAAATTTGAGCATGGTCCCTTGTAGATATTTATGATACATTAAGCAAAATGTGATGGATAGAAAAACGGAAACTTGTGATCGTATTTGCTCACAATCCCCATTATGGATATTTACAATCTTACTTAGTTTCTCGTGTGACTTATTTTATTTTCTCTCTGTACCTTTGTCTGGTATCATGATTAACGGAGGTGTTTTCGCGAGACATCTATACGAGCGGTCAAATGCTTTGCTTCAAGTGTTGTAACATCTCCCACGTGCTGTTGATTGTCGTTTTAACTTACCGCCTTCAAGGCTTAGGATCAACATGATGATCCTTTCGGTGCAGGTGCCCAAGTCCAAGCTACCATTACATTGCCAAGCTGTCTGCCGGTGACATGAGCAGCGCATGCCTGCACCAAAAACAAATGGGCTTTAGAAAGCGGCCCACTTAAGCTTCCATCAAGTATCTGATCGACGTCATGGCGTCGAAGAAAAGTGACTTGGCCCGCCCACAAGCGCCGCTCGGTTTCGTCCACGGAAAATCATCCTCCCTTCAGAGCCCAAGCGGGACAAAAATGCAAGAGCAGCCACTCAAACGTCGCACCCCTTGAAAGGACCCTTTCTCCCACTGGAAACTGTCATCATCACATCACTTCAAAATATTGGGGGCAAAACTTGTCCTCCATGATCGACGTTTATGCCCCTCGTTGTTCTGTTTCCTAGTTCGCTGGTGCAACATCCCGCGCCGCGGTGGTGCGATATCGACGTTGCGGCACCAGGTTTTTGTCTCTCAGGTTACGAGGGTATGTATATCGGCTTGGGGGTTATCACTTGTCTTGGCGCAAACGGCTTCGGCAGGCCTCCAGGCCTTGGCTTGGACCGTGTTGCCAATCCCACGATTATTCAACAATACGACTTATGGTGACTGTCCATTGGGTGAGCAAGTTTTACTTAAACACTAGCCATTGATAGATTTAGACACCATCTCACAATGTGTTGCACGCCTCACGGGTGGCTGCTGCAGATGGTTGCATTGCTAAAGTGCAACATTCTCGATTCAGTTGATAATGATGAAATTGAGTTCAATACAGCTATTAGTGTTTCAGGAACAGGCCAGTCTCTCGTCAAGAACAAGAAGGAACAAAGTAAACAATGGTATCAGAATCATATCCCGTAGCACAACACACCATCAACCCGACCAGCGGACTGCCCATTACTACTGCCTCATATGTCTATCCCCACTGTGAGTTGAGTTACATTGTGTATGTAACCACATCTCATAATCTCATAATCCTTCTCTTCGCAAGGGGTTGTTGATCCACACGTCTGAGTTTGGTTAGACGTGGGCGCGACCAGTAAAGCGCGATCGGGTGTCACGGTGCTTCCACCAGTATCCCAGGGCTGCCACTGTAGCAATAAGCCAGAGGAGGGCGCTGGCGAGGTCAACCCAAACAGCATTCTTCATACGCCTGACGCCTTCGTCGCCTTCGGCATCTTCGTTGATGTACATCTGTAGGTGTCATAGTCAGCCAACGATGCCACTGATCGTCTGCAGTAAGCAATTGATAAATTAAAACGTACCTTGCCAAAGACGCCGAAGAGGGCGATCCAGAGGACAAATAAAATGAAGTCCCATATCGCTACGACAAATCCAGCGATACGCAGGATGAAGGGGATAAAGTAGAGCACGCATGTCACGGCTGAGATACTACCAACAACCACGGCGTAGACCTGTACATGGGCACTTGTATCAGCATTGTATTGCACATTGACGCACAGTTGCACGTGGAACAACGTCCACTCACCCATTTAGAGTCGGAATATTTGCCCTGTTGGTTTGCGTGGTGAATGTCGGTACCATACAGACCACAGGTGGCCAGCGCCAACGCGAAGCAGAACAGGTGGATGACAGAAAACACCACGTAGCTGATAGCTAGATCCTTGATACCCATCGTTGCTGTGTTGTGTCGGCAGTGTGAGGCGGGAGGGCAAAGCAGTACGGAAAAAAAGATTGGCGAGATGAGATTATCCTTGGTCGAAGCGGGTCGTTGTCGATAGAGGGGGTTTGTGAAAGAAGGGGTATCGTAGGTTTTTGATCAAATTAAAGATGAGCTCGTCGCAGAACGTCACTTGATGCTATGAGGTTGACGGGGTATGCCAGATATTTACCTTGGCACAGGTTAGACCGCTGGTTAGTTGATAGCTAGGGGAAGCCTCTGCCGTCATGACCACGGCCAACGCGAGATCATCCGAAAACCTAGCAGAAATTCATTTACCCTTGGGAATTGATGTGATTCACTAATATGACCTATGACGTACGTTAAAGCAAGCTTGATTTAGTTGCCGTTTGACCCCTGACACTGGCTGGACTGGACCTACCAGTATCGGATTATCCTACTTCCGTTACTGATGCTCCGTCAAGGTAGAGCGATAAATTGACTGTCGTCATGAGTCCTGACAGATCGCTCTACCAAGACAATCACGTTCGTTAATGATTCAGCCGTTACATATGCGGTTTGTACTTTGTAATTCGATGACTCTCACTTTTTGAATGACTTCGTGCTCAAACACTGGCTTTTGGTGATAAATTGTGCTGTTTCGGATTCCCGTCTCGTTCGCCCTAGAGTCACTTTGAAGCTCACCCACGGGATGCCCAACCAGGATCACTAATCTGCATATTCACGACAGAGGCTTGTAAAATTCATCATGTGGTTTGCGGGTAAATCAGGGCTGATAGTCAAAAAGATCTTCTAGCAAGTCATGCTGAGGGTTTGTAAGTTCGGCGTCATTGATGGCGTCGCGTGACGATTTCATTCGCGACTGACCGCCACAATGAGACAGATTTAAGTTTGAATCGAGTAAAACACATGTCAGGAAGAATAAGTCTTGTCCGTATCAAATTTATGCCATGAAGCTTGAGTTTCGCAACCTTAATGAACATCCATGTTTTTGAGGTTGTTATGTCGAACCTTGACTTGAGAATAGGGTAGCTTTCATCACAGAAACTCAGCCAATCAAGTAATGTACTCCGTAGGCAACACCACCATTCTTGATCCATGAGATTACGAGTAAGACGGCGTTATCTAGCACTGGCGAAAGTTATTTTACAGTAGATAGATATCAACCCTTGTAAATGCGAAATACGAACATGCGAGATACACGTTGAAAATGCATAAATTCGCATTGCTCATTGGAGCAACTTACACCAAGCCCTGCCCAAAAGGTCAAACGGTTAGCTGCGATTGGCCGAAAGCCATGTGCTTAGGGAGGCTGTGAGAGCAGTTTCAGACCGAGGTGCCAACTCATCCACCAATACTGAGTCACATGAGTAAGAGCATCGCAGAGCCGCATCGCAGAGCCGCATAGAATGAGTGAACGGTTTGTCGGAGGAACCCCGAAACGTGAGACGAGTTCATGGGGCTCGATTACATGATTTGCTGTATGAGCAAAGTCTCACAAGCCTGCTTCTAACTGCACGCAATGGAGGCACAGTCTAGCGTTTGACATCGCCTCAGCGTACTAGGCTTCATGTTGATATGGCTATGACTCCGCTATCCTTGCCTCGTTTCTAACAACCACGTGAATTGTTACGCAGCTTCGAAAGACGAAGAACCTCCACGGTCAGTAAACAGGGCTATGCTCGATCGCCTTAGAGTAGTCCGCAGGGACTCCTACTTTCATTCCGTCAACTTCGCATCTTAGCCAAACGATGGCTACGACGACCCGGTTTTGGCAATTTATTGACACCAAGCAAACTCGCTTTCAAGCAAGAAAACCATCGCAACGATGGTATCAAATGGGGCACTGTCGTTGTCTTGGGAATGCATCCCCCTGTACTCACCGAATTTGACATTGACGTCTGTTAGTCCCCATCAACTACATTGTAGTTTCCCTTAACACTCAACAAAGAGTCTTAATGATAGCTTAGACAATCTTATATAAAGTCAGGACCTCCTGAGTAAAATACACTCATCATCCATACTTCAACATATTACCTTCACACTATCGACCACTTCATACAATACTCAATACTGCTTCTTAAGAGCTTCTCTTTTACTACTACCAGCCCCAAACTTAACAAGCCACGATCAAAATGGCTGCTGATAGCTAGTACGTTAACTACTTAAGCCATAGCTTGCCATGTATTCTAACAAGACATAGCTCCAACAACTACTCTGGAGAGCACCGACGCCAGCTTGCCCTCTCTCAGCGTGTATCTAAGTGGCTTTGCGTAAGTGGATTCAAAGAGCATCTTCATCCGTCCCTCTTGGCCAAATACTAACTTGTCGAAGTGCAATTGTGGCCAGGGCTGGTTCAGCCTTGACACAGACCTTGCTTGTCCTTTATGCCTGGTTTCCCGCTGCCGTTGCTGCACCTTTTCCTAGATAAAAAAAATAAGGCAAACAAGGGATGTATCGAATTTAAGATACCCTCCTACACATCCAGCAATATGGAGTGGCTTTTGTCAACAGAGGATGAGACTGATAGCGTTTGTCTTTGGACGCCGGAGGACTTGGTATTTGGCTTGTTTGCTTTAGATTCATTTGGCTTCCGAAAAAAACGTAGACAAGGGCTCGCGCCTAGATTGCTTTAGAAAATCCAACTATCTACTCTCCTTAACATTAGGGCCCTTAACATTGACTGTCTGTTGTTCACACACGTCCGTTGCAGGTCTACTTAAAGAGTTGCGATTCCGACCACCGGATCTGTCCCGTTACACCAAATTTCGAATTTGGGACTTGCACAATATCTCTTTAAAAAAGAACAACAACATCATCATATTCAAGGCACAGAGGCTTCTGGGCCTGACTTACACCAGCCCCCGTACCGAGGTATGTTGGTTGATGGCGCCCCACATCTCTTAATCCCCGCGTAGCCAAACCCGGTTTCTTGACCGTCTTGTCAGCTTCTTCAGCATCTTGAATCTCGCTAACGTTGAATTGAATACGCTTGAGTCATGGCAGATCTCGGTCCCCCCTTCCTTCCGGTCTCCGGGCTTCCCAACTTCCGGGACCTAGGTGGCCGGCCCCATCCTATCCCGTCCTGCCCCGGTCACACTATCAAATCCGGCCTTATCTTCCGCTCAGCAGAGCCGTCCCGACTCACTGAGGACGGCATCTCGGCGCTGCGGGACCTCAAGATCTCACACGTCTATGATCTACGTTCTCGAAAGGAAATTGAGCGCTTCGCCACAGGCACCCGTGAATGGCCTGGTGCTGAACGTGTATTTACCCCGGTATTTTTGGATGAGGATTACGGGCCGGAGGCAATTGCGTTGCGCTTTCAGCACTATACAACTGAGGGCAGTCAGGGCTTCGTCGAGGCCTACCGAGATATCTGGGAGACAGGAACGAATTCCATCAACACCATCCTCTCACACCTGGCCAAACCGGACCCTTCACCTTTACTCATCCATTGCACTGCAGGCAAAGACAGGACTGGAGTGATTTGCGCTTTCATTTTGTCGATATGTGGCGTGGACGACCAGACGATTGCTAGCGAGTACGGCTTGACAGAGGCTGGGCTTGGCGACTTTGGAGAGGAGCTCCTCGCCGCTGTGATGAAGAATCCTGAACTCAAAGCGAACCCTGAAGGCGCCAGACGGCTGCTTGGAGCGAAACCCGAGAATATGCTGGCTGCCCTGAAAGCACTTCGAGAACAGCACGGCTCTGTAGAGCAGTATGTTGTGAAGAGCTGTGGCCTTTCAGAAAATGATCTCGAGCAGATCCGGAAGAACTTGATTGTACCTGACACAAGCAGTCAGTAGTCTTGATGAGAAGCATAGCGCAAAGTCTCCAGATTTTGCGGGAATATCATGAAGACCCAAGCTTAGATGAATAGCACCATTCGCAATGCCAATAAAAGCTCTATGATGTCTCCTGGAATCATTATCCACTGCCATATCACATAAAACAAGAAAACAAGCGCCTTTCTTCTTTGGACGATTTGTAGTCCATGTCTAATTAGTACGTGGCTTTATACATGGCGTCGGTGTTCATATTGTACAGTTTCGCCTATTGAAAACCATCCATATCCCGCATATAATCATACACTTCAAGGTACCGACGTAGGAATCTTGACCAGGCCACGCTTGCGGTCCTCGAACGGAGCACCGTACCGCCATCCAGTTCCCCTTCTAGATCGACCATCGCGGCCAACATCATCAACGTTAATCTCCTTAAATCGGAACTCGTAACGATCTGTCTTGACTCGCTTTGTCTGTGCCTCCTCGCGTTTACGCTCCTCCAAGATCTTCTTAGCAACTCGGTCCTCATCACTCTGTGTCACCTGCCGGAACTTGCTCAAGGCCTCCTGGCGTGGAGAACCCTTTATGATGTCTCGCTCCATCTTGATCAGCTCGGGCTGAGGCGATCGTTGATCGGCGGACAGCATCTTATCGTGGAAGGCCTTAGCGGCATCTTCTCGTGTAAAGTGTCGAGATTCCGACACGGGCTCGAATAATTGTTGCATGGTAAGGTTGTGTACGTGAATCTCGTTGATGGGCTCATGCTGCACATTCTCACCACCTTCTTCGTAGAATGTCTTGGGCAGCATCTTCATAACTGCCCTGGCATATGGTGTTGCTAATTGTTTGCCCTTGAGGTAGGTTAGCACTGCTATTAAACAAAGTAAAGAAATGCAAGCTCAAGGTCAGATGATGCTATCAGAGTATATAAAAGTATAACCATGTAGGTGTCTTCAAGACTAATCGAAAAATTTGTTTGGTCTCATCATATAGCAGGATAGAAGAGGGGGTGATTGATGGCTGTACTTACTTCGGCTTTCCATTGTTTCTCAACCTCCTTCAACCGCACGACAGCAGCAACTCTCCTCACGTCGACGTGCATTTCAGCAGACACCGCCTTGAGGGATTCACCCCTTCGCGTCACCTTCTCGTAGATGAGCTCTCGGGTGGAATCAGAGAGTACGGGCTGACTTCGGAACAAGGGGTTGAGAGGGAAAGGCTGATCTTGGTGAGGGCCAAGGTAGTTAGGGCCGTTGCCAGGCTCGGCAAGATTCCTGCCGCCACCAGAGTTCAACCACTCAAACATCCTCGCACGGCCCTTGCTCATCTTCTCACGGCATGGTGTTGTCGAGAAGGTTCGGAGGAACGGGGAGGAAGTGCTCCTTGATGAGAGGGAGACGGCGGCATCGAGGCCAGCCAGCGGCGTCGATGCACCGCACACTCGAGGAGGCATGGTCACAGCAGCTTCAGATATTCTCTGACTATCTGCTGCATTACATGCGACCCAGGACCAATTGATCAGAATTGGTTGGATGTCAGGTCGGAAAAGGCTGGACTTGTTTGGAGGTGTTTAATGTTGCTCCGTCAGATGCAGCAATTTTTCAGCCTTTCGGAATATCTATTCTCCGAGGTCAAGCTGTACTCAAGACCCACGCGATAGGAAGGTTGGCAACAGGCGCCGTACCTAATTGATGGTAATGGAACTATTAACAGGCCTCGCTGTTTGAAAATTCAGGTCTAAGGTCTTTTTATCTCATCCTTCTCTTTTCTTATTTCGTTCCTGGAGGAAAGGTTCCTACAACTGACGGCCTTCTGTCCCGGGCTTAAGCGGACCTGATCAGTCTAAAAGCTAGATGAAAGATATAGGTATCTGAGTTCCAATCCCCCATGTCTCCTCAACAGTTTAAACTATTAAAACTGTGATAGGTATGGCATTATAAACATTGGTATTCGTATGTATCTGTTACCTGCGCCATCACGCTTGCAACCATTACACAACTCCCGTCTTACCCAGCTCCCAACAACCATCAAATGCCCAACATTAACCCTGTGCTGAAAAATATGGATAGTAAGTAGATAGATCATCGAGACAGCTTATGTGTGCTGCTGTCTCGGTAGGGTGAATAGTGCCAAATGAGTCATCTGCGGTCTTTCTTCTCGCACTGGACCAGCATTTTGTAGTTCTGGCGCCACTTGCAAGTCAAGCTATTAACCAGGCTTGGTCATTGAGAGACGGTTCTTCTTTGACTTGGCCTTGGCTGCTGCAACTGCAGCTTTCTTGGCCGCCTCATTCTCCTCAGCCTCCTGCGAAATCTCCTTCCACTTACGCCAGCCATCAAAATCGATGAGGGCTTGCATGCAACCCCATTCCATAACCTTGCGCTCCAGCCAGACAAAGTTGACCGGCTATATCTCGAGTTAGTCATGTAAATCAAGATATTAGAATAAGAATAAACGCACCTTGGTCAAGAAGTCGTTGCAACCAGCCGCCAGAGCTTCGTGTCGGTCACTTTGCAATGAGCTAGCAGTCAAAGCGACAATGATTACGGGGCTCTTGAATAGATCAGCGTTCTCAAGACGGTCTTTGTCGTCTATCTCATCTGGGTTTTCCGTTGTTATTTCACCTTCTGGAGAAGATGAAAAGACACCGATAGAGTTAACCCGCTCCAATCTTCGGATCTCACGGGTCGCATCGAGTCCGTTCATGACTGGAAGCTGAATATCCATCAGCACCAAGTGAAAACCGCCAGTCCTCCACTTCTTGACAGCATCACGGCCGTTCATGGCGGTTGACCATCGCACTTTGAGGCGCTTGACAAAGGCCTCCAAGAGCTTCAGGTTAATTGGGTTGTCTTCAACGATCAGAACATTGATAGGAGGTACACCACCGTTGAGCATGCCTGGTGGCAGGTTGGGATGCTCGGCCTTCTTGCTTTTCTTGCTTTTTGTCGTGGGTCGAGGCGAGGCTGGCCTGACCGGCGGTGTTGCGATGCGTACTGTAGAAGGCTCCGGGGCGGGCGGCGTCGGTAATGGAGGAGCAGTAGGCGGCATACCAGGAGCATCTGAAGAGTTTGAATGAGTTCGTGAATGTGGTAGCCTCGGATTGAAGTGTTGCGTACCATGGTTCGCGTGACTCGCGGCGGCAGCGGCGGCTAATGACACGGATGATCCATTGGCTATCAGCGTAGGTGACGATGTGTGAGTACGGCCCAATCTTGGGCGATCCGGACGGTCTCGATATGCGCGTGATCTACCTGGAGACGGGATAGGCGGAATATGACCAGTCCCTAAGACGGCAATCGAGTGCGCAGCTTGGGGATTAACATGCACCGGGACTGCTACTGGAAGGTGAGGTGAGCCGACAGCACCACCGTGAGCACCCACTGAGGGAGGAAAGTAGCCGTCACTCGTTTCGGTAGGCCGACCATCTTCGTTGTAATAGATGTTGCCGACATATGCTGGCACGACAGGACGCGGTGAAGCTTTAGGCGCACGGCGCGGTATATCAATTACCAAGGCTTCTTCGACAGTTTGTCCTCCTGGGTAATAAGCGTCAAGCGTCCGACCCATGGGCTCCTCAGGGTTGAGAATGCGTTCTTGATGTTGGTCTCGAGGAACAATGCGGATGTTAATATCGGGAGAATCGAAGCTTCGACCAAGCGAGTTCGAATATTTGCGGAGAATCATATCGCGAACGTCGTCGACGAGGTCGTCTTCGTTGACTGTAACGAGAGTGGGCGAGGCATGAGGTCGCTTGACCCAGATCTTACGGGTCACCATGTTGGCGTTGATAGGCGCGTAGGTACTGGTGTGGGTGTGGTCAGGTTCGTTTGTGGTCGGGTTCGAAAGGAGTGTGTTGATCAAGGACGTTTGGCGATTTGATAGCAAGCTCTGTCGTCGGGGCGGCAGGCCTGGTCGAGGTGTTGGTGACCCAGGGATTGAGAGAGTTGCTGACTGTGGGAGGCCAGGAGATGGAGCTACAAATGTCGTGGAAGTTGCCGCCGCCAAAGGCGCAAAAGCAGCAGACTTGGGGGAGTTGGGAGCTTGGTTTGGACTCAACGGGTCGTCATCATTGTGTCCAGCAAGCTCAGAAGCGGCGTCCAAATCTAGACTCGCAACCGCTCTCGGGCGCGCAGTAGGCGATTTTGGTACTGTATCGTGCGTGTGTTCGTGTATGCGGTCGAGATTTGAGCTTGCCTGGCGCTGTCGCGATGGAGACGACTGTTCGGATGGATAGAGTGAAGGAGAGATCAACGGCAGTGGATGAGTTTGAGGTTGAGGTTGTGGTGGATGCAGATCGCTGCTAAGCGGAGTCTGGTCGCTGGAGCTAGTGGCGGTTGTAGCAGGTTCTTCGCCGAGGCTCTGCTGGTCTGTAGGCGGAGCCGGCTGTTTCAGTGCTGCATCGCTCACTGTGGGATGGTCGTTAGCGGGTGGGACCGCTGCATCAGCGTCTATTTCCGAGGACGTCTCTGCTGGTGAGTCTGAATTTGAACTTGAGTTTGTTGCTTCTGAAACTCCGCGAGAAAACTCGATCTTTGCAAAACCATCGCTGTCTTCTCGTTGTCGATGCGAGCCGTCGGGTGTCGCGGTCATACCACGTCGGCTACTAACGTTCCCCCTCGAATTACTCACGGCACGGCGAGACGAACGATCCATATCCCCATTTTGGCGAGTTCGATCACGATCGCGATCCCATAAGTGACGGCTTCCGAACGACGATGCGGTATCTGTGGCGCTGTGATTCGAAGAAGCTTGGGAGCCTGCTGACGAGTGTCGACGTTTTGTGAACTTGGCTCGAAGGCGCGAGGCAATATCTGAAGCCCCCATTAGGTCGACATGGGCATCCTATGTTGGCAGGACGCGGCCGGGACGTGGAGTTGAAGCTTCAAGATGAAATCGGATGCTAGGGAGAGTAAGACAGCGAGCGATCCGATCGTTGGCGAGAAATCGTGGGAAGAACTAAACAAAACAAAAGAGAGGAAGCAATGTAAAAGATTAAATGAGTGAAGAAAGCAAAATGCAGGTAAATCCTGTGCCCAGTTCTCGCAATATTATCGACGAGCAATACTCCTCGAACAGGGTATCAAAAGCGAGGCTGATAGGATTAAAAAAGGGGAATTAAGAAATGGATGATCCACAGATGGAAGCCAGAGTCGGGGAGAAGAAAAAGAAGGAGACCTGCTTGTCAAATGGATATCACGGAAGTAGAAAATGATTTCCAAGGGGGGCAGATCAGCCGTTGCAGTGTCGATGGGATTCAAAGCTTCCCCTCGGATGAATATCAACCAAGCAGGCTTTGGGCTCGCCGCTCATGCTCAGGCTCAATATGATCGCGATTGCGTACTTGTTTTGGCCTGGGTAATTTCGGCCGAGTCAGCGCTGCCCTGAAAGTTGTACAATGCACAGCGTATTGCACCCATCCAGAACCGTTACATCCATTCAAAGACCACCCGAGCGTCCCCGTCAGACAGGGGTTACCCAAGTCAAGACGACTTAACCCATCTGTCAAATATTGTCAACATGGCTCTGAGCGTGTTCTTCAAAGATGGGACCCCGGTCGATTGATGCTTGAAGCTGATATTTAAACGTTGCTGTCGGTCAGTCTGAATTGTCCACGTCAAAACCCGCCAGCTGTCTGAGACAGACAGAAGTCTTCTTTTTCGATGATTCCACTTTTGGCTTTATGTCACATCTCATATGTTGCAGCGCGTTCAAAAGCTGCCAGTCCTGCATTACACGGTTTGCACCGCTTGTGGTTCTCCAGGGTGATCCCCAGCTTCGCCAGCATCCGAAGTGATTGCTGTACCGGCCAACGAATTGGTCTCGCACTATTGTTTCATAGTGTTGCCGGTATCTTGGCCGTTGACATGGAGGTCTATTCGTGCTCTTCGTCGAGAGTCACGTGAATAAGTTCGATCGACCAGTTCTTTTCGCTCTAAACAGTCGTACATACCAAAGTCAAGTTGGAAGAAATGGTAAATCTGCTAATTGCGAAACGGTGCGGATGATGACGAGAAGTGGAACCTCATACAGACCGCAACACAGCTCCAGCAGGCTGACATAATTCGTTACGCATTGAGTCGCCGCCAGTGTACACCAACCTTTGTGTCGAGCATCACCACTATTGCTGCGTCCTTATTACTGCTATCCATAACGACAGGAACCACATTACTGCTCATCACAGGCACGTCTTCATGGCCCCTATAATACCTCAGGGCGAGCGACAGCCTGATAAGCCCGTCCCTCGTGTGCCCAAATCGCCGTCACGGACTGCACAGATCCAGGCGCAGAACCGACGGCGGGAATATCTCGCTCGCCATCCATCCTACTTTGAGAACCTGGAGCACGAGCTCGCTGGTAATGCCGTACAATTCGATCGTCCCTGACTCCCACCCTGACTTTGCGCCCAGATCCTGTATTATATGAGCGGCTAGTGAAGAGGTTTCAGACGCCTTCGGAGCGTGAGGCCGAGGGCAAAGCAAAAGGCTATGGCAGGACGCTCGAGGCCGACTTGCAACGAGGCGAACTCAAACTCTCACGGCTCAAGGAAGGCGATAGCGTAGGGAATTCAACTGGTGACCTTGAGCATCCATGGGAGAAGCCAGCAGTCGACAAGGCTCACGGTTTACTCCTGTGGCATGCATTCCTTGAAGAGCGCTTCGTACATGGTTTAGACGAGGACTTTGACTATAAACCCATCGATGCGGATGAGGATCTCGACACCATGCTCAGACGAGACGCTCAAGATGCTTGGTTCGATGATGAAGAACCGAGTTGGATAGATGAGATATCCTCAGCACGCCATGCGACACGTCAAGGCGAAACTGGAGTCCAAGACTTTTAGATCCGCAATATCCCCCTACTCTTACTTGACCGTCAGTCAACCTGGCCATCTCAGACCCTCTCTATTTTAGCCAACGAATTACACGTCGAAAATGACGATCCCACGGATTACCGCATGACATAGCCACTTACCCTGAAGCTAGCTAAACCATGTATTTTGACGGGCCGGGCATTTTGCAGCATTTTGCAGCATTTTGCAGCATTTTGCCTAAATTCGACGACTGTGTTGCATGCCTCAGACAAAGTGGTGTTACACATGGCAGACAGCATATGGCGAACTACACCAGAGTCTCACGATATTCTGGTAAAAATGACCTTGAAAGCATTCCGCCTCAAAGAAACTATTCTAATTACCGCCGGCTAAAGGAAGCCTTCCTATTTTATCAACCAGCATTATCTAGCCCCGAGCATATGCTTTTTGCCTCAGTGCTTGGCTTCTTAACTTGACGATCTGTTGTGGAACAGTGGAACTCAACCCGGGTAATTGGGTGGACTGACTGGATAAATGAACTGAGATGAGTATCAAGTCATATACACAACCAACGCGGGGTCAATTATCCATTCTCATGTAGTAAATCTCTTTTAAATATTAAAGACTGCCTTCTCCCTCAGTGACTTTTGACCACTGGTTTCAACCAGAACAAAACAACGCATCTCTCATTTAGACTCATCCATCATGGCGCCCCTCATCACCAACGTTTACAGCGCCGACCCCTCAGCCCACGTCTTCAATGGCAAGGTCTACATCTATCCCTCTCACGATCGTGAGACCGACATTAAGTTTAACGACAATGGTGACCAGTACGACATGGCCGACTACCATGTCTTCAGCACTGACAGCCTCTCCCCGCCTGGTGAGGTTGTCGACCACGGTGTCGTTTTGAAGACAGAAGACATCCCGTGGGTATCCAAGCAACTGTGGGCACCTGATGCTGCTGAGAAGAACGGCAAATACTACCTGTACTTCCCAGCACGCGACAAGAAGGGAATCTTCCGCATCGGCGTTGCGGTCGGTGACAAGCCTGAGGGGCCTTTCACCCCAGACCCTGAGCCCATCAAGGGAAGCTACAGTATTGATCCCGCAAGCTTTGTGGACGATGATGGACAGGGTTACTTGTACTTCGGAGGTCTCTGGGGTGGACAAATGCAGTGCTACCAGAAGGGCAATGATATCTTCGATGCCGAGTGGCAGGGTCCCAAGGAGGTCAGCGGCGAGGGTGTGCCCGCCCAAGGACCAAGGGTAGCCAAACTCACCGACGATATGCACCAGTTCTCAGACGAAGTCCAGGAGATTCAGATCCTCGACCCAGAGATGGGCAAGCCCATTTTGGGAGACGACCACGACCGACGCTTCTTTGAGGCTGCTTGGATGCACAAGAGGAACGGCAAGTACTACTTCTCGTACTCCACTGGCGACACACACTTCCTCTGCTTCGCCACGGGTGATAGCCCTCTTGGTCCGTTTACATACGGTGGACGTATTCTGGAGCCCGTGCTGGGTTGGACGACACACCACTCTATTGTTGAGTTCAAGGGCAAGACATATCTCTTCTACCATGACTGCGAGTTGAGCAAGGGCGTGGACCACTTGAGATCTGTTAAGGCCAAGGAGATCTTTTATGACGAGGATGGCAAGATCATCACCACTACAGCGGACTAGATATTATATTAGTATCTTCCGCATCAACCAATGAAAAGAAAGTGTTGTAATTGACGTAAATAGATTCCCGGTGTTGCTAACTCATCTCATATTGTGAACCATCCCAAATTATTGTACATTAAAAACATAAACCCCCCCGAACATACGTATCGTTATTCAATCAGCATTAGTATCAACGTCTCAATCACACAACCCCAACACGAAGCTTGTTCAGAGCCTCCTCGTACCTGGCTGGATTATGATCAATTAGCATACTCGTTCCGAACCTCAGCTCCTTGAAGCGCTCCTCGACATCCTTGACGTATTTTAGTACAATTCTTTGTGCCGGCCTACCGATATGATCCTCTTCAGGTAGCAAGAATGCATCGCGCCTCAGAACTCTCTGAGTCT
The DNA here is from genome assembly GCA_012977755.1 of Fusarium nurragi. Taxonomy (NCBI): domain Eukaryota; kingdom Fungi; phylum Ascomycota; class Sordariomycetes; order Hypocreales; family Nectriaceae; genus Fusarium; species Fusarium nurragi. The sequence continues at coordinate 18,452 of JAALXI010000020.1, forward strand.
CTATGGTAAATACTTCCCCTGGCGGCACAAGCTTTCGATTCGTCATACCAGCTCTAAGACCCTGCAAGACTGAGTGTCCCCATTTGGACGTATCTCCAGATGGAACCGAGGGCAAACCACCGTACCATTTATCTGCCACACCGGTTTGGAAGGCTTGCCATATCCGCTGACGGATCTCGGCCTTGGCTTGTTGCTGGTCGTTCTTGAAGGTGAGCGCAACGGCTTGAAAGTCGTGCAGAACTCCCAAGGAGAGGTAAGGAACAATGTCGTTTCCATGAATGACAGTGGTGATGAGACCACGAGTTCGTTTGCGAAGAGACGCTGACATTGTGCCGGGAGGTCCATATGCATAAACATGAATGGGCCGCCTTGGTGGTAGTGAAGAATGAACAGGGAGAAGACCATCAGACTGGTCATCACCAACTGCTCTTTCTGGGGCACTGATGGCAGTCACAAAACCAGTGCCAGTCGGGTTTGGCTCAGAAAGCATCACTCCGAGTAGCGCTGTGACTGCACCTCCTAGCGAGTGACCACAAAGAACAAGTCCGTAATCGGGAAATTCGAGCAACGCCTCGCGGAGAGTCAGCAACACACGCCTATCGCCACCATATAGGAGACGTCGAGCTGAAGCATGGACGCCCTTATGCACCTTATGGCCTCGACCACGCCAAGTCAAGACGTCGTAGTCGCAGGTCATGTCAGCCAGAACATCCTCAAAACCTAGCGTACCTCGACAAGCGAGCACGACTGCCTTGGCATCATGGTCCAGGGAGATATAGTGTACTAAAGGTACGCCAGTTCCCGTCGAACCACTTGAGTCTGTTCCTCCTTGGGGATCAACAATGGAGGCGAGAAGGATGCTATGAGTATCCGACTCTGTGTGATGAACGAAATGTCTGACATCTGTATGGGTGCTATCCCAAGCTCTCAACAAGGGCATATCTTTAGAGATCCCCATGAACTTGAGAAATGCGGAGCCATATGATGCGGATGAGAACCGCATGTACCGTGTGATGTTGCTAAGCACATGCCCCTGAGGGAATATGCCGTTCACCATACCATCACGTCGAAGCCCCCCAAGTGCATCTGAAGCCGTATAGGCGCTCTTTTGGTGGTAGTATGAGAGTACCAACGATGATTGTGAGTCATTGGAAGCCATGCTCCAGAGACTTGGGCTTCTCCGGATAACCCTGCGGTGACTGACAGAGATCTGTGGAGGTGCAAGAAGACCATCATTCTGAGCATATTGAGCCCAAGACGAATCAATTGCTGCGCCGCTCAGGGAAACGCTCGAGGAACGGGTTGGCGTGCCATATCCCGAATGGACAGAATACATGTCTGTTTGGGATACCATTGAGTCCCGACGACGTTCGTGAACAGAGACATAACTTGTACGAGAAGAGTTGCGTGGAATGAGCTCTGCCTTCTCAACGCGCTTTTGGTCTATAGAAGAACGCGGGCTATGAATGGGCTTGTTGGGGGGCTTCGTAATAGCCGAGACTCTTGACTGTGGCCTTGGTTTGGTTTCTGTTGGTGGCGAGTCCTTGCTCCAAATGTTGGAGATTGATTGACTGCCTTCTCGAAGAACCTGTCTGAGGCCAGTTTTCCGTTCGTTTGATTGGCTGGTAGTAGTTGAAGAGTCTGTCTTTCTCTTGAGTAGAGCTCTTTTGGGAGGTGCAGAGTTTTCACGCAAACCGTTTGATTTGCTGCGGGCATGCGATGAGGTGACGGGTGCCCGTGGTCTCTTCTGGTTTGCTTCACGGTGTGAGGTCTGAGGTTCTATAGGTGAAGATGGTGGTGAGAAGGAGCTTTGTTGTGAGAACTTGCTCTTTTCATCCCGCATCACACTGCCCCGAGGTTTCGCTGTGGCCTGCAAGGACGCTCGAGGTGACAAATCATTGGCACCCTTTGCAGGTCTTGAACGATGTGGTGGAGGTGGTGGAGGTGATTTGACACCCACCGTCCTCGGCTTCTTGAGCACTTGGGGAGGATCTTTGACCGGAACCTCTGGGGACGAGTCCTCCCTTGATACGTCAATGGCAGAGGCCGGGGTATCGTCGGACCCTTGAAAAGAGACGTCACCAGTCCTCGACCTCTCTAGCTTATAGACAACGCGGTAGCTCGAAGCTTCGGGGCAATCATTTAGTATTTGGCTAGAGCGCTTGCTCACTTGTGTGCCTAACCCTTTAGTCTCAACGATCTCTGCACCCGGCAGTAGGGGCAGGGGAAACGGATGAGGCCCATCAACATCGATGGTGACTGTCTGTGTTGATGATACCGTATTGGAAATAGAAACCGAGGTGTCAGGAGGAAGTTTCTTGACCATTTCATCCTTGAGTTGGTCGATGACTGCTTCCTCTTCTTCGAAGGACGTTGCTCGAGAAGGACCGACGACTGCTGCCTGTAATTTGTCGGGGCTGTTGTTTCTGGATATTGAGCTGGGCGTTGAGCTGGAAGACCTCGTGAAGACAGGGCTTGGAGGAATACGATCTTGAATGTCTACCCGTTCACCATCATTCAGGACGACAACATCCCAGATAATCTCCTCGTATTCCTGTCGTTGTCTTTCCTCTTCTATCATTTTCCAGGAGAATCTTTGCAAGTACGCCAGAGCGCATAGCCCCAGCACGAGGTCTGTCACACCGATAGTGTCACCATGAAGCCCAGTTGCGGGATCATGAAACTCCCGTCGAATTAGTGTGATAATGCCTGCTATAGCCCTTGACGAATCAGTCGAACCGAATATTTGATCGAGTGAGGACAGCAGGATTTGAGACATTCCTGAGGCCATGGAGAAGGTCGTGCTGGTGAAGTTAAAGCCTGCACTTGTCCAAAAGACAGCCTGGGACATAGCATGATGAAGATGCTCGAAGCTTCGTTCGATGATAGATTCAGCCTCGGCAGTAGACATATCGCTCTGGGATCGCGAAAGTGTTTCCCTTCCTGCTTGTCCTAAAACAGTTTCGACCATACTGCGAGCAAGCTCCAAGGAGGATAATGTAGTAACCTTTGCAGCACTGAGGCCGAAGGAGCCGGCCCTAGAGCTAAGACGAATAGCTAAGCATGTCGAGCGTGTCGCAAGACTAACAGCTTGAGCGACCGGAGAGGGCAGCAGAGTGCGACCTGGTTGTGGAGGAAGGTCCTCGGCCGATATGATGCTTGGGTTATCCATGATGTGAGGTTGTCATTGAAGCCCGATCGGTTTTGTGAGGGCGCGCAAGGAGTTTAGAGTTGGAGGAATCGCTGCAGCTAAATACCGTTTGATGGAGGCTCGGGTGTTTGCTCGTAAATAAACAATAATAACTTTGAGGTCCGGGTGCTTCTGGCTCAAGTTCGAGGTTGAGGCGAAGTCTAAGCGCCTGGGTAGCGTAGTAGGTGAATCCCAACGTTAGCCAACTCGCCACCATCAATAAACCCCGATACCAACGCCAATTACATGGCCGGAATGTAAATAAGAACGTGTCAAAGGACTAATGGTATGTCGCCGTGAATTTGGTGGGATATCATGGGATAATGCAGGGAACAAGACTCAGACAAGGGAGATGACGAGATGTGGAACAGGTTTGCATGTGATTGCATGATATAGAAGCTGTACCTGCCAAGCCTGCCCCGTACCACAGTGGCAATGGCACGGCTTGTAAATCATTTCATGCGATCAATCTAAATTGACGCTATAATCGCTAACTCGCCAAGTAAACAATTTGTCTGATGGTACCGGGTAACATGTGTCTGGAACATTCAATCTCCCGACACGACCCTTCATGCCTCCACAAAGATAAGAGGGTAACAGAGCCTTCCAAGTCAACAATTAACAGTCGTAAACATAACCCAGATGGCCTATAGGGTGAGACATGCACAAACAAGGGCCTCATATTGAACAGCCCTTGGGCCCGTCAATCAGCAGAGGATATCAATCCCAGCTCTTGAACCAGGTTATATTTAATTGGTATACGTCTCGACTATGATAGCATGCGCTGATAGTGTAGATGCCCTTACCTCCTGTAAGGTGGGTTCGTAAGCTTTTGGTTCAGCTTAATCCGCCAACTTTGCTCACGACGGCATCACTATGAAATGGAGTTAGGCCACTCATTTTCATCCAATCACAACAAACCGGGTTCCGTGGTCTAGTTGGTTATGGCATCTCGTTAACACCGAGAAGGTCCCCGGTTCAATCCCGGGCGGAACCACACTTTTGGCTTTTTGGCTCTCTTTTGTCCTTGACTCTTGGCCGTAACCCCTCGGGATCGCCTTGAGGATGTGTGTGACTCGCCGACACGACCCCTGAATGATGATGGAAAATGCCCCCCAATATAGAAACTGTGGGGGGCACTAACAGAAGCCTAGGACAAGCTCAGCTCAAGGCTCCGCCCATTTGTTGGCTGAAAGTCTGAAACTGAAAGGCCAGCCTCCAGATCTGACACTGATAACCTCTCAACCATCCCACACTTATACTCTTGTCGCTTATAAGTTCTCCCTTCACCGCCGTAACCAATTGCGTCCTTTTTTATATAATCTCTAGAGACCTTTGGTTGCGACAAAGCCTATTCCTCACACAGCAACCCCTCGAAACCTCCCCCGCCAAATCGACACCGCCATGGCTCAAGAAGGCATCTTCAGCGCCGACCTCCTCTCCCCCGAGGTCAAGGCTGCTCTGCCCGAGGGATACACTCTGCGTGCTCTGCGCAAGTCCGACTTCAACAGTGGATTCCTCGACTGCTTGCGCGTCCTGACCACCGTCGGCGATATCACTGAGGCCGATTTCGCCAAGCAGTACGATAATATGGCCGCTGCCGGCAGCTACTACATCATCATCATTGAGGACACTTCTCGCACAGAGCGACCTGTTGTGGGAACTGGTGCTCTGATCACCGAGCGCAAGTTGTAAGTCAATTCTTTCTGCTCTTCCAAAGGCGATAACACTGACCAATTCCTTTACAGCATTCACAGCCTTGGCGCCGTCGGCCACATTGAGGATATCGCTGTCGCAAAGGACCAGCAGGGCAAGAAGCTCGGTCTCCGAATCATCCAAGCGCTCGACCACGTCGCCGAGCAGGTCGGATGCTACAAGAGCATCCTGGACTGTAGCGAGGCCAACGAGGGTTTCTACGTCAAGTGCGGCTTCCGACGAGCTGGTCTCCAAATGGCTCACTACTACGAAAGCAGCAAGGGTAAATCCCAGTGATTTCCTTAGTTATATGACATTATGAAGTGTCTATGCGTACGCATGCACACGTTTCTCTTTGTATCGTTATGTTATCTCAGTGCGTTGCACAGAGGCTGATGCGGTTTCGCATGGCGCAGGAAGCAAAATCTAAAGAGGATCCGATATCCAGGCTTAGAGGGTAGATCTGGTGACTGGAGAATATAGACGAGATTTCTTGTATCTTGGAGCTTATCCGAGGATAACACACGAGTGAGACCATGCATTCTTCCAAGGAAACAAACACTCCAGGTTGAGATTCCCGCTGTATAAGCTGTTGTGTGACACGAGCCATCAGCTGAGCGAGGGTTGCTTATTCGGCTCCCGATTCCCTCTCATCAAACATACAGGAGCGGCAAGTATAAAGTCCAATATGTTGCGGGAAGGCCGTTCTATCCAGCTAGTTGGACCTGTCCCTCTCGAATTTAAGGTGCTCTCCATAATCTTCCACAGTTTACTCCTAGTTATTCACCCTCAACATGCTGGACGAGCTTGACCTCTCATTGATCAAGATACGCATTGCTTCACTGCAATCGCTGTAAGTACTGACAGCTTCGCATTGTGAAGGATGCATGCCAACTTGAACATTCTAGTGTTCGGTCCAAGAACCCTTCGGCTTTCTATATCGTTCGGCGTCTTATCAATCGAGTCACGATATTGAACGACCCTAACGGCACGCCGCGACTGGCCAAACGACGACTTGTTCGCGCACACCGTTGATCAATTGACCTGTCCAACATTTCGAGCTGGAATAAACACCCAGGGCATTATACTTTAGTTTCACAGTCATTCTGTAAGACTATTCTTTCAATTACGCCGCTTATCGACCCATCCATCCACCGTCAACAACCAATACATGCCCGCTTACATACCCACTGGCCTTACTCGCAAGGTATACCGCCGTGCCCTTGAAATCCTCCGGTGAGCCCCACTTGCCGGCAGGAATGCGCGAAGTGATACTAGCCAGGCGCTCTGGATTCGCGAGCAGAGCCTCGTTCATATCGGTGGCGATGTACCCGGGGGCGATGGCGTTGACGGTGATGCCCCTAGAGGTCCACTCGTTGGCGAAACTCTTGGTGACCTGGCCGACAGCGCCCTTGGATGCGGCGTAGGCAGGAACAGTGAAACCGCCCTGGAAAGTGAGGAGGGATGCAAAGTTGATGATGCTGCCGCGACGACCGGTGACAGGTGAGGGCTCGAGGTTAAGCATGTGGGCGCCAACATCGCGGCAAAGGGTGAAGACGGAGTTGAGGTTTACTTGGATGACCTAGCGCTTGTTAGACATGTAGAAGAATGAAGATTGACCAATTCTTACTTCGTTGAAGTCATTGTCGGGGAAGACTTCGCATGGGTGTCGTCGTTGGATACCGGCGCAGTTGATCAAGATGCGGATCTGGTGTCCATCGGCAAGGACCTTAGGCACAAGCGCAGCAACAGATTCTTGCGACGATAGGTCGGCAGTGTAGATGAAAGCCTTTCGGCCCAGTTTCTCGATCGACTCCTTTGTTGTCTGTGACGTAGTATCTCGCTGTCCATCATGTCAGTTGCGAGTTCTTGGCTTATCATGAGACATTGCGCTACCTGGACAAGGATGATGTCTGCGCCAGCCTCAGCAAGGCCAAGTGCGACTGCTTGACCAATACCGCGTGTACCACCGGTGACAAGAGCCGTTTGGTCTTTGAGGGAGAAGAAAGAAGCAGCCATTTTGAAAGTATTGAAAATGTGAATAACTGACGTCGTGATCAAATGAGGGTGGTGTTTTTGTTTTATCCAACGAGGGGCAGATCCCGCCGTGGGGGTACAGCACTATTAATGATGGATAAGTGCCTCCTAATTTCGGAGCTGGATTAGTGGACGGTTCTAATTGTTTCTCAGAGGAGCAAGGTCGAGTTTGACCTGCCAATTGGTGAATGTACTGTAACGCAGGCCTACCTATTGTTACCGGAGAGAAGGCCGAGAACCGAGTGCCCGCGATGGAGCTCCCCGCAGAGGGGGTGGTTAATTAGTATCATGGGTTGGTATTTATTTGTTCTCTCATGACTCTGGATTTATACTGACGTAGGTAATCTGGTAATGTCTATACCTATTTAGAGTCGTACATTAGAAGAAAATGTTTATCCCATCGTGGACAGAGCTGGCTATTTTTTTTACTTCACCTCTGGTTGACTCGGCGAACATTTCCTCGGGCTTCTCCAACGTCTCCAAGTTTATCGCTTCACCCCGCGGGATACGGCATGGGGATGGGGGCATGGGACGTCATGGGACATCGCGGGGCATGTAACTATCGTGGGGCGGGCTCCCCGAGGTCTTCTCGGCCCTCTCTCCGCGATGAAGTACAGTATTGATACAGTTTAGACTAGTTACACGCCAGTTGAGTGAGCTCTGGAAGTATTTGTTCGACATCGGCCCCGTCCTCATGAGTTGATCCCGGTCCCGCCTTTTACTAACCCACCTCTCGCTCCTCACCTTCATCCATGATCTTCCAATAGCTTTTTGCATCTGTTACAACTTTCTTTCGATATTGCTTTCCCGATTGCGACTGTCATAACCTGTCAATTGATCGTTAGTTTCACTATAGTCATTCGCATCACTCACTTTCCCACCACTTTCTATCTCATACCTTCATCATGGCAACTGAGCGTGTCAAGGCTTCCGTTCTCCATGGCGAGAAGGATCTTCGTCTGGTGAGTAACCAATCTTCCGAGGTTCTTATTGAAGAACTTGGCTGATACAAAAGACAGGAATATCGCGAGCTTCCCAAGCCTTCCAGCAACGAAGTCCAGGTCGCCGTCCAGTCTACCGGCCTCTGCGGCTCCGATCTTCACTACTACAACCACTTCCGCAACGGCGACATCATCGTTCGCGAGCCCCTCACTCTAGGCCATGAGTCCGCTGGTACAGTCGTGGCCGTTGGCTCAGAAGTCACACATCTCAAGGCCGGTGACCATGTGGCCCTCGAGGTCGGGTTGCCTTGTGAGGCCTGTGAGCTCTGTGGTGAGGGACGTTACAACATTTGCCGAGGCATGAAGTTCCGCAGCTCAGCCAAGGCGAACCCTCATGCCCAAGGAACTCTCCAAGAGCGAATTAACCACCCTGCTAAGTGGTGCCACAAGTAAGTCATTCAATGCTTTGAAAAAGTTGACACGGTGTGTTAACATGCGTCTAGGATGCCCGAACATGTCACCCTCGATCTCGGCGCTCTTGTCGAACCACTTTCAGTCGCTATGCATGCCCGAGACCGCGCTTCTCTTCCTAAGGGCTCAACCGTCCTCGTCCTTGGCGCCGGCGCCGTCGGCCTTCTCGCAGCTGCTGTTGCCAAGGCAGATCAGGCCAAGACTGTCATCATTGCCGATATCCTCAAAGACCGTCTTGACTTTGCTACCAGCAATGGTTTTGCCGATGCTTCTGTGCTCGTCCCCATGGAACGTCCACAAACCATTGAAGACAAACTGGCTTTTGCTCAGAAGGTTGCTGCTACTATTAAGGAGACTCAGGTTAATGGGGAGGCCGTTGGCGAGGTCACAGCAGTCTACGAGTGCACTGGCGTCGAGACTTGTGTGCAAACTGCCATCTATGCCACCAAGCCTGGAGGCAAGGTCATGATCATCGGAATGGGTACCCCCGTGCTCACCATCCCAATGTCAGCCGCCGCCCTACGCGAAGTCGACATTGTGGGTGTCTTCCGCTACGCCAACACATACAAGGAAATTATTGAGCTCCTCGCCAACCCTCCCGCAAACATGCCTGACGTGAGCCGCCTGGTCACCCAGAGATACAACGGTATGGATAAGATTGAGGATGCCTTTAAGATGGCAGGCAAGGTGCGAGATGAGCAAGGCAACCTTGTCATCAAGGTTGTGGTGGATTTTAGCGAAAATTGACTATCTAGTCGATTGTAAAGTTATTAATAACGGCTGGGTGAGTTTCAGGAATGGGTATTTCATGGATGAGGTAAAAGGCGAATGTGCTGCATGCAGTTTTGGGTCCGTAGATACCTGGTTTTCTAGCCAAATGACGATGTTTTTGATAAAAGTTTTGTATCATAGCGTTCGTTCTCCCTCCCTTGTATGAAATGACCGATTGAAAGTGAAACATAGACATAGCTCAGTACAGTCGGCCTCTAAGTGTCATGTGAGAACTATTGAGAGACTCCGGATTTCTCATCGAGTAGCAAACGAGCACTCGAGTGGCTAGAAATTCTAAGACATGACATGGAAACAGCTCAAGTCCGCAACTAAATCTTCCGCTCAGTAGCTGCTCCGGCATAGGAGCGAGCTTCCTCGCGTGGGGGTAACTGCGTACGTGCAAATGTCAAAAGAATTGATGGGTTTTACATTTTTCTTATTTACGAAGCTAACTTGGAGCCTCTGTCTAACTTATTACGTAGACGCAATGTCTTTCAATGCCGCTTTTTGTTTTCATAATTTCATGCCTCTATCCCATTCTCACAGCTATAGCCGTCCTTTGATTCACGACTTGTCGGGGAAACCAAAGTCGATGCCGAAAGGAGGGTAGACATATCGCTTCAACTCGCCCTTCTTCTGAAGTTCGGTAGAGTAGTCGTTCAGAGCCTTGACGTCCTCCTCGTCGAGGTCGATGATGGTCTTGTTAGTGGTGATACGCTCAGGGGTGACAGACTTAGCGAGAACGGTGCTGCCACGGGCGACTATGTGATAAATCAGCAAGAGTGTTATAGCTAGTTCAGGTCTGTGGGACTTACCGTGGTAGCTGAGCAGGACGGTAGAGGCAGAGACACCCTTCTTCTCTGCAATCTTGACCACAGGCGCAGCGGTCATGACGGGACCACCGGTGCTGCCCAGAGGGCTGTAGGCCTCAATGTGGATGCCCTTTTCCTTGCAGAAGTCGACAATCTCTTGCTGGGGGAGCTCGGGGTGGTTCTCGATCTGGTTGACGGCCGGGAGGATGGTGGCATGAGGCAGAAGCTCCTCGAGGTACTTCTTGCTGTACTGCGGGAGTGTTAATCAGACTCCCATGAACAATGTGCGAGGTTGACTTACGTTGCAGACACCGACGCCCCTGGTCTTGCCAGTAGCAGGAAGCTTCTCCATGAGCTTCCATCCGTCGACGTGGTTGTAATCTCGGATGACATCTCGCGAGCCATCAGGCTTCTTGGGGAACTTGTCGTCGTTGCCGTCAGGGTTGAGGAGAAGAGGCCAGTGCTGTGATCAATTAGCATGAGAATCCTCAGTTATTCTGCTAGACAATTCCCCACCACAAGGAAAAGATCAACGTAGTCGAGACCAAGGGCCTTCAAGCTCTTGTCAAGACCCAGCTCGGGGCGAGTGTTGTAAGTGGCCCAGGCCTTGGTGACAACAAAGATATCCTCACGCTTGATACCAGCCTCAAAGGCGGCCTTGAGGCCAGCACCAACCTCCTCCTCGTTTCCGTAGCAGTAAGCACAGTCAATCAACTTGTAGCCATCCTTGAGGGCATATGTGACGGCCTTCTCAACCTGGCCAGCGGGGGACTGCCAAGTACCTGGAAAACAAGACGGTTAGTCAATTGACCTGTACAGAGTTGAGACATGCGAGAATAACGCACCGAGACCAACAGCAGGGATATCCTGGCCGGTGTTGAGCTTGAAGGTAGTAGGAGCCATTGTGTGAGTCCTGCAAGAGTGTAAGGGACGTGTTGAGTTAAGGTATGAGAATGAAGGATAAGAGGGAGATCTAGAACGAAGCAAAAGAGAAAAAGCAACTTGAACAGAAGCGGGAGACCTGCGGATTATAAACTGCTGCCACATCATGAACTTGGATGCCCCTCATAGCCCTCATACGCAATTAACCTACAGAGAGCAGTATTCTACTTACTCTATTCTCTCGATCCCCCCAAACTATGCTCATCTTTGCGGGGTTAAGGCCGTGAACCCCGCCAAACAATGCTGCAACGCTGGGTAGGTCCCCGAGGTCCCCAACCTCAAGACCACTTTTGCCTCAAAGTAGCAGGTTTGGGGTGTAATTTGGATAGAGAAGCGTTGATCGATGGGGATTTCTCGGGGTGGGGTTGGTCCGAGCCCTGCGCATGATGTACGCAGAGTTGAGGCTAACTTGGAGTGGCCTTTCTAGGCCGGCGAGAACCCCGGTCGACGGGAAACCTGGTGCCCCCAAAGGTTGGGAAGACACCATTTATATGCAGTTTTATCACTCTCTAGGAGGCATCCTTCGCTAGGTGACTCACTCGAATGCCGAGGGGCGTAAGCAGATGGCATCATGGTAGGCTGGCCTCTTTATATAATCCAGGCCAACGTCGAACAGTTGCGATTGCACCTAAGTTGTGTCGGTGGTGGTATGTCTCACAATTGAGCGTGCGTGGGGGTTACCTTTCAAGTCAACTGTCAAGGGGACACCTGATCATGAACATTTCTACTCTACTGATAGACGGACAAAATCACTTGTCACTCGATACTTGACTGAGGATATACTGATTCGTTATTATTCCTGAAACCCCCAATATGAGCATTCGACGAGAGTTTCCCACCGAGACCCCTTCCTCTATACTATGTCGTTCTCATCCAGCTCTAAGAAAAACGACAATAAAGTGTACATGCATACATTTGGAAGAAAAGTTCAACTGTCGAATAATACCCCATTACAACAAAACATGTGCCATAACTCCCTTCCCCTGTCCCTAGTTTTCTGCGCCCGCCTCTTTTTCTCATGGCATGCGTTGCTTCTAATAATGATCAAAGGTTTAGCCCGAAACGAGGACCCAAAGCCTGGAACTAAGTTAGTGACCGTGCTTGGCTATGCAGTGTCGATGGGCCGGCTGCAAGGACTATAGCCTTGATGGCGTACCCGACGGCGTGGATTAGGTAAACTTACAAGAAGAAAATCATCAACACTCCAAACATCTTAGCGATCAACCACCTGTTACTCGACACTCGGTTCCAGTACTTGAGGAGTTCTCGCTGCGCCCCCTCAACGTTGTCCACTACGTCTTCTGTGTTGGCGTCGATGCGCTGGATCATCTCGCTCTGTTCTGACACCATAGTGGCCAGTTGTCCAAAGATACTTCCAAGTTCGCCGATTGTCTTCTCGATCGCCTCGATCGCCTCGCCTCGTTGTTGGATGTATGTGTTGGAAGGTTGTGCCTCCTCCATCATCAATAGTTGTTGGTCACCGACAGGGTTGAGTGAAAGGGTATCTTGTCCGCCAGGCGCAGGCGAGTTACGAGCGGGTGTTCCATAGAGGGGCGAGGCGGACTGCTGAATAGATGGTTGAGTATGTTGTGACACGGAGGAGATAAAGTTCTCTGTTCTTGATCGCGATGCCTGGATGTTCTTGGTCCTGGCCTCGAGAACGTCCTTGAAGTTGACAGAGACATCGGTAAGTTTGCCTTGCAGTAAATAGACAACGTTCTTGTTGTGCTCGCCCTCTTGATCGGCCTTGGGGTGCTGCTGCTTTGTGAGTGTTTGTAGGGCACCGATCTGCTGGTTTAAAGACGAGAGATCTTGCTTGATGACGAAGGTAAGCTCGTTGATTTCCACAGGACGGTCGTCAAAGAGGGTTCGCCGCTTCGCCACTGTCTCTCGAGGTTAGATTGATAAACCAAGGTAGGTATTCGCACCACAAAATTGGTAAAGAATACTCACGTTGTGCTAACTTCTCCAACTTGGCCATAGTCGCCGAGATGCCACGTCCAATTTCAGCGGCATTCCGGGCGAAGTCGGATCGTCTTTGAGGGCCAGCAGCATGGCCGTTGGCGGCATCTTTTTGCGCATCGGTCAAAAGAGACCGGCGCTGAGAGCTGACTTTTGATGATGATTGTTTTCGTTGTGCTTGTGCGAGTACCGATTTGAACTCGGAGGTTCTGTCTTGAATGGATGCGACAGCCATGGTGGCCAAATTAAGAGGGGTTAAGGACAACGCCGAGATGTCAGACTGCGGCCAGCGCGGCTTCGTGTCTCGAAAAGAATCGCGTCGATGTTATAGTAGCAACAAATATGCCACCTGTGCGACTTGTGTTTCACTGACGATGTGTCGAGCCGTGATGTTGAACGTCGATGTGGGAGGGTCCGAATCAGGTCTCGGTTGGCAGCGCAGGCGAAACGAAACGTTGTTGGTGGTGGGTGAGTGACGCGGACACGAAAGCGAATTCCAGGATATTAGAAGGGAGTATTTTGCTGATTGAACCGAAACCGTAGATCGAGTATAGTGTGCAGGAAGTAAACTAAGGCGTTGAGAAGAAGTAGCAGAACTTCCAAGGGACTGGACTAAATGAGGAAAAGGTTAACTTAGATGCGCAACAAAGAATGCCAGAGACAAATGAGGTTTGATTTGAAAGGAGATTGGATTCAGTGATTGGGGGGAACGTGTCGTTGGCTTGTTCCAGACTGGTCGGGGGCAGGGGTAGCGCAGATGCTTGATCCGCTACGCTGGCTCTTGCGGCTTTGAATGTGGCTGGTGTTTTAAAGGTGGCAGTGCCGTAAGTTCTGAGAATGGACAACCGGGATTGAAGACACGAAAGCTTCCTATATCAAAACTCCAATGAAACCTTTTTGACTGCGCTGATAGGTACATAATAAAGCCATGCCATCCTTAGATTTGAAGTTGGAAGTCTTGAGAGTCAATCCCAACAAAACGTACAATAAAGGCTTCATATGTGACTTGGCTTCGTTTCATGTAGAGGAAAGTCTCTATTTTTCTCATTCATCCCAGACGGTTATGGATTGGAACACTTGGAATTGTGCGGTTGTGTATTACTTCGTATACGAAAATCTCACAACCTTGTTTGCACCTTATATAGCTCTGAGTCTGAACCCTCGTATTAATGCCCCATCTGTATTTTGCGATCAAGTGGGGTTCGCCCAGGAAGCCTGGCTGAGTGGGAATGACGGCATCTGATTGATTCCCTCATCCTTCTACAGGCGCACAGTGACTGACATTTCGCCTGTGAACTGCAAGACAGACACAGGCTGAGAAGTACTGTTGTTAGGTTAGGTCAGCAATCAAAAGCCGTTGGAGGGGCACCAGTCGCCCAGGACGTGTCATCGTCGGCGTCACCCCGTCCCGTCGAAAGGTTCAACAAGAACATTGTTGTCTTTCACTCGGTGATGGTGGTACGTGTGGATGTGCAACCTGGAAGCGTGTGACACTTAAGATGAACGCCGTAGCAAATCCTTGCGATTTTAGGACGGAAAGAGTTGAAGCCAGAATCACGAGGCAGAATCCACACATATACGAAGTGATCGCAACGTTCGTCAAGTCATTGTTATCACGAGGCGCAAAAAAGACAATGGACAAATTATTATGCGGTTCCAAAAATATTCATCCCAGCTGGTGACCAAAACAGGGAACTCAGGCCCCAACAAACTCTTCCAGCAGTCGCACGACCAGTCTCGCAAGGCTCGAAGAAAGCAGTTCTGTGCTACGTCCGATGCACACGCGAGCTGATACTACTCGGGCTTGCTCATCTGCCTTACTGAGGAATTTGAATCCCGTCTCAACCAAGCCTCGAAACACTCAACTAGACGAACACTTCCAACGGCACGTCAAAAATAGCAATGGCCAGTTCTTGATCCATGTTTCTGCGGACATGTTAATTATAAACGTGGATTGTAATTAAATACCCCGTACAGCTACGGACGGCCAATCCATGGCACCAGGGGGAGCCCTAGCTATTCAGTTGAATAGCAGCCGATCTCGTAACTCTGATGTGCCGCAGCAGATGTGGAAGACCAAGAACGCATGGCAGGTAGGGGTCTAATGTTGGTTGGCTCAGCTAATAATTTGATTGCTTCGACGCGATCCATTCGCTTTTCTCGTTTTCGCCTTTTCTTCCCCTCCATTCCTACGGTTAGCTATTGTGCATTACAAGAACATCTCGGAAATAGCTACTGTTTATTCCAAGGCTGGGCAGACTGGGGTCTCTCGGTCCTCTTTGGTTCATTGTATGTCCAGCGACTGTCTTCCTTGTCTTTGATTAGCGGCCCCGGCCCAGTACAGCCCGAGGTACCCATCCTCTTCCGTCATCTAATCTCCAACGGGCGACCTCAGCACAGCGCAGCACTGGACTAGAGCCCAAGCTAACCAACAAAAGTGCCTGACCGCACCGTTTGCTCTCGTTCCCAACCACCACCTCCTTCTATCACTATCACCATCCTGTCGCCATCCTTCACCCGTTGCCGCTGACCTCCACTGCCTTTCCACTCTGTCGTATCTTTCTCTCTTTGTTCTGTGCTTATCATCTTATCCTTTATTACTGTAGTGCCTTAGTTTACTGTCACTGTGTTCGTTCTTGGGCTGCAGACCTTGTATTTTAAGCTCCTTGTCACTTCCAATCAAGCATCGCCAACCTACGCACCGTCTTCCACGGCTCTTAATCAACACCGAACCCGATAAGAAACCTGTCACTCAAGATACTATTGCCCAGTCTACCTAGCTCAGCTGTCATCGACGCCGCCGCGAACATTCAACCTTCAACAATTATCCGAGTCTCAGCCAAGAATGAACCGATAGTTGAACATTGACGATAAGCCAAACACGACATGGATGGGACGTACAACAACCCTTTTGCGCAAGGGCAGTCGCAATCTCCATTGTAATAACCCTTGCCTGTCTTTGAAGATTCTTCCTTGTTAATCCGCAATCGCCTTCTAGATCTCCCCAGACGCCTGGCGGATACCAGGTAAACGTCAACCGTTCGAAGACGAGGAAATGGGTCCAAGCGCCCGTTCAAAATTATGATGGTGACGACTGGGGCGCAGACGAGTTTGAGGACGATGAGCCACCACCACCACCACCTGTTCCTCGAGTTACAACAGGCCTCCGATCAGTTGGTCAACGACTTCCAAACGAACCACATGGGCCTTCCCCAAGATTGGCCGCTGCTGTAGCTTCCAGTTCTCGTGGCTCAAACGGCCCGCCTTCGCTTCAACTTCAGACTCAACACCCAGACGTGGCTTTCAACACAACCCGCACGGCAGAAGTTCATAATGTTTCATCGCCCATTTCAGGACGAACTGGATCGCCCGCCCTCGTGCCTTCTGGAGCCGGATCTTCGAAAGCCCCCAGCTATCACGCGCAGCCCGATGTTCGATCCTCTACCCCGCAGAGTACCACCAGCTCCGCTGCCCGGGCTTCCCCTTCGATGCGACCCGACTTATATCGCCACCTAGATGATGAGCGTAAGTTGGGCGGCTCGCCGTTATCGATCGCGGACAATATTGCACCCCGACCGGATGACAGCTCTACTCTCATCAACGAGCCAAAT
Source organism: Fusarium nurragi (assembly GCA_012977755.1). NCBI lineage: Eukaryota > Fungi > Ascomycota > Sordariomycetes > Hypocreales > Nectriaceae > Fusarium > Fusarium nurragi. The sequence goes on from JAALXI010000020.1 coordinate 34,884, forward strand.
CGGCCAGGAGATGGCCAAGGAGATGGCGCTGCGATTGATCAAGTTCAGAAGCAGCCAACCTTTGATAGCATACTTGCAAAGCGCGATGAGCTTGGCATAGGGCAGAAAGGACCGAACGATGCATCAGTTCAGGATAGTGAAGATGCTGTACAACAGTCGAACAATCACAAGGACGAAACGGTTATTCATTCACCTACCGATATTGACCGAAAGCGATTATCTGTCAGTCCGCAACTTCCCAACGTTGCGCGCTTATCAGTATTTGGTGCCGACTTTTTCTCTCCAGGAAACGACAATTCGAGAAACGCTCCTCCCTCGTCTCAAGACCCAAGCAAGCAAGAACAGCCCTTGTCCTCCCGACAATCAACTGACGGTCCTGGAAACCTCTCTACGTTGGATGAGAAGCCTAGAGAAAACGAAGACAGCTCTAGTGTCTCTGGATCTAACAGCGCCTCCTCCCGGAAACCGTCCCTTGCGCCTGTGAATGACCCACGATCCGTTCCCCCTCTGCGTACGCCAAGCCCGAATATAAAGGGACTCTTCCCAGCGCCAAGAGAGCCCGACAGTGCTGCATCCGATGCAAACTCCAAACTTATACCGACGGAGCCTTTGCATCCTCGACAACAGGAATACTCTCCTTCAGATTATGAGCCAAATTCCGCTATGACACAAGGAACCTCGAACACTTTTAATTCGTCACCTATTAAGGAAAGTGACATTTTGAGCGAGGAAATAATGAGGTCCTTGAGTCCTATCGCCCCAACGCCAAATGCTGGGCTCTCTCCTCAGCCTCCACCGGAAAACCCCCAATCACTGTCACCAGGTAGTCAAAACAATATGCGCAACAGCAGCTATACTCTTAGCGATTACGATAGCTATTGGGCTGATTCAAACGAGAGGCCTGACCAGGAATCGGGCAAAGGGGTAGGAACACAGGCACTGGAGCAGGAGAAGCCAAAAGGCGACACCGCTCCAGTGCCTGAGCAGCAGCAGCAACAACAACAACAAGAACAAGCAACGGTTGAGCAATCACTGTCCGGTACTATGGCCACCAGCGGGACCCAGCCTGCCCCCCAGCCTACCTCTGAACCCGAGTCACCCGTCTCTGACTCACGACGACGGTTTTCATGGGAGGCTGGTTTTGAGTCTCCTCCGAAAATTCTCCCTGTCGTGCCCCCTGATGGGAGCCTCAACAACGAAGCGCCTATCATAACTTCTCCTTCACCGGTGGCATCCTCGGATGTTCAATCTCCGAAGGATGTGGCTTCAAATGCCACAAGCCAAAACAAAGACACAATACGAAACTTCGAGACTCCAACAATTGTAATTCCACCTTCTGGTGGGATTTCTCATCAGGTTTCAAAGGCTAGCACTCTACCACTAAGCCAGCAACCTGCTACTCTGGAGCCCCCCTCTCCAGTCTCTGTGGAGAATGATACTGCAGAGAACCGTCGTCCATCTGTCACAGAGAATAAGACCTCCGCACAAATACCATCGAATCTGACGTCAGCAACACCGCCTCCAGAAAAGTTGACCCGACCGATTACTTCCATCGAGTTTCCCCAGACCAGTCCGTGGCGCGATATTATGAGCTTGGCGACACCTGTTCAAAGGACTCTCAAGTTCGACGCCAGCCGAAAGACGCATCAAGCGTGGGAATCAGGTTTAGAGACCTGGCTCTCCAGTCTTATGACCGAACATCCTGAATACGCGAACGGAACAGCTTCTTTCACAGGAGCCAGTGTACCCGCAGCCCAGAAGGGACATGCGCCGGGCCCTAGTGTATCTCAAACTCAACAACCGTATTATCAGCAGTATCTCAACGCGAGTTCGCCCACAACAGGACCAGCAACAGGCCGATCACGACTGGGCAGCGGCTCTATGCCCTCCGGCTCCAGCAGCTTCGGAAATTCAAGCGGCCAGATCGGCACCAAGAGCAAGGAACTCATGCAGTCTGCTGGAAAGATGGGCAAAGGATTGTTTAGCAAGGGAAAGAGCAAATTGCGTGGAACTGGGGACAAGGTATTTCACTGACGCTTCTCTTTTTAGAACCTGTTGTGATGGGCTTCTTCCTTTTTTTTTCCCCCTCCGTCCAGGAGGGTACTTGTTGGATTAAATCTCTTTTCGTCATGCGCTTCGAGGCTGGTGTCTCACTATTGGCCTTATGATGAAACGGGTGTATGAGATAGGAATTCTACAATGCTTTTTCCCTTTTCTCTTCCCAATGTCATCATGCTGTTGCCCATCCATCAGGCTATGTGACAAGAGTGTTTGTTAATGTTTCTTTGGCTGACAGGGCGAACCAACATCTCCGGTGCAGACAAAGCTCAAGACTGAAAGACGCGCATCGTGGGGCTTAGATCGTCTCACGAGAGCCCGCGCTGATGAATCCTTCGAGAAAGACGTCGTGAACTCGAGGCCTTCGACACAATCGTATCATGCTCCCCAGTCCTCCCAATCATCTAGTATACTACCTTCTGGCTCTGTGCCTTCAACTGTCGGATCAGGTAAGCGACTTGCCTCACATGAGAGCTACGGGCCTCAGCTCTCGCAAGAACCACCTACTCTTGCCAGTAAAGAACATGATGAAAGACCACAGTGGTATATTCCAACACCTATCGATGAGTCCACTTGGGATCCTTTCAGGGAAACAGGCCTTATTAAGGACAACGTTTCCGAAGACTCTGGAGTCTTGGTTGTAAACCAGGATCAGCCTCAGCAGAGTTCCAGCACACAAGTGCCTTCCAGTAAGCAGCTGTCTGGCGACGCAACTCCTATACCTGCCAATTGCGGTATTCGTATGGTGCCTTCAGAAGAGGACGCTGTTATATCAAATCAGCAGACGTCTGTTTATGCTGCGGTCACTCAAGAGACACCTTCCAGCGTTCAGCCTCGGCCTCAATCTCCTTCCCAGGCAAACGATCCCTCAACTATGCCTCAGCGTCATTCATCTTTTGTTGGACTACCACCCATCAGAAGGGGTTCGACTTTTGATGTCAATTCGAGGTCCGCCAAGACAGAGTTAAGGACCACCGAATCTATAGACGAACATATTGATCCAGAGGCCGAGGATTATGACGGAATTACTCGGCAACAAGGGACACTTACATCCGAGGTCACTGTTGGGTCAACCCTAGTTGGGACTGATTCTATTTTGCAAGGTAAAGAGTTCGAAAAGGATATCGATGAGCCAGAGCAGAAAGATACTGCTTCCCAGCAGCAACAGCAGCAACGGCAGCAACAAAGTCCACAGGGACAGCAGCTGCCACAACAGCAGTCACTGCCACAGCATCCTTTTCAAATGCATCCAGTCAACATGCATCCCACCCAACAAGGCCCTATGCCCCCACATAACCCTGCATACAAGCCTCCATCGTTGCCATTGCTCCCACCTCACCTTACGGGCGGTAATCCGGTCCAGAAGATGCCCCCCTCTGGACCTTGGAAGTTGGAAGAAAGCCACCTGTCTGAACCTCTGCACCGCGTCACTCCCAAAAACTCGCCACTTCCTCCATCAGGCCAATGGAAGTTGGAAGAGAGCCACCTGGCTGAACCTCTTCATGTTGTAAACAGGAACCGAGCTGGCACGAATGCCTCACAGCGATCACAAATCTCACAACACTCACAGCATGATCCATTCTTTGGATATAACAAGGAGACTGGAGACGTGCCCCCTTCGCCTTCTTCGAGTTCTACGACTCAGCACCAACATCATCAGCGACAGAAACCCTCCGAAGTGCCACCTTCATCGGCCAATCGGTATCCAGGCCTCTTCCCCAGTCAGCAACGACGCCAGAGCAACCCTCTAGAGGGTTCTCCCGGTCCTGGGTCTCAATTTATAAGGCGCATGTCTCAAGAGGGAAGCATCGCAAGAACAGGAACAGATGGTAACGAAGCTGCCCAGGATGAGCGCGGACGGTCGAAGAAGGCCTCGGCACTGTTCAAGGATATAGGGCATCGCTTTAGGAAGAGTTCGACTGAACGGCGCGGCACGCCCGAACACCATGGTCAACAACATCAGCCTCCGCGGCAACAGCAACAGCCGCAGCATGGAGAAGTTCCGTCCGATGCAGCCTCCGTGTCCAGTATGGCAACTGATGGAACCCGCGACCGAAAGAAGTCCAGGGCAAGTTTCATGATGGGCCTTAGAAGTAAGCAAAGTCGAGAGAGGCTTTCAATGCCCCCTCCGCGTCCAGATGAGAATAGGCCCGCCTCGTCAATGGAAGACAGGAGATCATCTCGACTCAACCCTGGATTTGATCCCACTTCTGGCCAGAGGCCTACTGGCCCACCACGCGCATTTACCTCTAACCTGTCCAATGAGATAAGCCAGTCTGCAAGTGCTACACCCCCAGTCAAGAAGCGATTCTCCGCTTTCGGTACTAAGGCTGCTGTGGCGGGTGTATTCAATCGACCGAGTAGTGGTGCATACTCCAAACCGGGTACCCCTACCTTCTCGAGGCCAATTTCGAGTCACTTGGGAGCTCAGCAACCAGTTTTTGTTGAGCAACCTCATCCAGGCTTCGAGAGAAGTAACACTGCTGGTCCAACTTTCAACCAGATGCCCCCAACTCCATCAGGTCCTCCACCGTCCGATGAACGTCGCAAGAGACGAGGCTCGGCCGCTGGGCTGCTCTCTGGCCTCTTGGGGCACGGCAATAGGAACAAAGAACCTCAGCAGAGCGCTCCACCTCAAACCCAACAGCCTGCTGCGCAGCAACCGCAAGACCGTCGTCCTTCTGGGCCCCAGCTTGATTCCCCTCAGCCTCCCTCGCTGCAGGCCCAAGGTCGAAAGTCATCCGGCCGTCTGCTACCCCAAATGCCTGGGGCTTTCCCAGAGAGTCCTATGCCAACCCCTCTAGCCAGCGGTTCCCAGGCTACTGACCCGATGCTCGCCAGCCCTCAGCCTCAGAGACCTCAGCACCCATCTATGATCCGCCAAATGACTGGGGGCTCTATACCTGGGGAGCAGTCTCCGATGTCAACCGCCAGGCCCTTTGCTGGCGGTATGAGAGATAATCAGAACGCGCCAGCCGCTTACCGGAATTCGCGTCCATCACCTTTAGGCTTTGGCTCCACGACACCAGTGGGAACTCCTCCCACTGGAGTGATGAGTGAACACAGCCGTCAAGGAACACCACATACGCCTTTCAGCGTAGGTCAGGGCTTCCCGGATCCTAGAGCTGCAAGAATGCGATCAATCTCCCCAGCTGCATCAGCGATACGTAGTGCCCCAACCACGCAGACATCTTTCAACGTCCCAAGCACGGCTCCGACAACCCAGCCTTCATTCCACCACTCCACGCAGTCTCTTGACAAGCTCGCTCAGACTAAGCAAGAGGAAGGTCACATTCAACGACCTGTCACTGACTCACCTAACATGTCTTTCCGGTATGATAGTAGACCTGGACAGAGCGTAACAGATAATGGCATGCCCCTGTCTCCGGTGTCGCAATCGTCCAACGCAGGTCCGCCATCGGTTTCTTCCATGGCTACCCAGAGCCCTCGTCTGAACACTTCTTTAGTGGCCGGCGGGAGACGACAGTCTTCTCAAGTTTCTCAACCTGGTACGCCTATTACATCAGCAGTGTCTACTACTCCGCCAGTGCAAAATTTTGTGAACAGGATGGGAATGTCGTCACAGCAACAACAGCAACAGTTCCCCTCTGGATACCAGCAGCAGCCTATGAATGCTCAGTCACAAGCCGGCCAGCAGCAAGGCTATCAAATCGCCCCAGGTCAACACTATCAACCCAACGCTCGTGAGCCATCTGGTAGCTATCCTATGCCGGGACAACACCCACAAGCTATGGTCCCCGGTCGTCCGCCGATGCAGATGCAGCACTCTGACGCAGGTCCTTCAGTGCCACCAAAGGACATTAGGAGCGCTCAACAACAGCCCCAAGTCGCCGACCGGCCCGTTCGTCAGGGTAGCCCCGGAGCGTCGAAGTGGAAGGGTTTGAGAAATCGCATGTCTGGACAGGTCGCGCATAAGTCAGCGCCTAGCCAAGGAAAGGGCGAAAACGACAAGTTGACGGCAAGCAAGATTCTTGGAGCATTTAAACGAGGCTCCAAGGAGAATCGACAGTCAGTGGTCATTCCCGATTTGCAAGCTTATCAGCAGCATCAGATGCGTCCTGTACAGCAGCAGCAGCCACCTCAGCAACAGGCTCGGCAACAGGCTCAGCATCCTCAACACCATTTTGCTGTTCAGGCTCCTCATGCACAGACACAGTCTCCTCGTCCAACCTCACAGCTCAACGGTCAAGCCTTCGGACAGGTGCCGACTCCTCGACCTCCATCTCAGCTCAGCAACTTGGCCCAAGCGCAAATACAGGCTAGACGAGGGTCGGCGATGTTCGGCAGCCCGAATCTGCCACAGCAGCAGTTCCGAGGTTCCTCTGGATCTTTCCCTCCAAGCCAATCGGGTATGGGTCAGCCACAGCCAGGCTATGCGTACCAATCCCCCTCTCAGGCTCAGTTCCGTTCTCCGCAACAGCATGGTCAATTCATGTCTCCTGTCCAGCATCAGGGTCAGTTTCAATCTCCTACGATGCAGCAAGGCCAATTTAGATCTCCTGTTCAGCAGCAGGGACAATTCCAGTCCCCCTCTCAACAACAGGGACAGTTTCAATCTCCTCCACAACCTCAGGGTCAGTGGCAACAGCAGAGGCAGTCGTCGGGAGGTCAATTTCCTCCAGCACAGTCTAGGCAGGGGTCTTATCCTGGGCAATGGCAAGGAACAGTTGGCCAGAGCCCTAACTCGTCCGCGCATCATAGCCCTCGACATTCTCAGTTCCCACAGCAGCCTAATAGCCCTCAGTTTGGCCATGAAGAAGAGTCTCATCCTATCCATGTCTCGACACCTGATACAGTTCATTCCCCCACACCAGTACATGCGCCATCTCCACGCCCTTCATTGCTGAATCTCCTTGCATCCGGCAAAACCGAGGGCGAATTGACTCAAGAGATCCAACCTGAACACACACAGGCCGCTCCTCGAAATGATCAGAGCAGCCCAAACCATCATGGAAACGCCAACATGCAGAGGTTCACGGGCACTGATAGTCCCCATAGTGGTAGGACTAGTGGAAGCCCTAGAGTTGGCCCCATTCCTTCTCCAGCACAACATGTTTCCCCAAGAATGGGCACAAACCAGAATGGTGGCTCAAAGACCCAGGCTCCCATTCTTCCTATGCCCTCATTTGCCACCGGTACGATCATGGGAGACCAAGCTGCCCTGTATGCCAACCGGCACCCTTCAGCCAAGGAAGAGGAGTCTCAAGGTGTGTCGCTCAGTCCCCCAGCTGGACCACCTGGCGATGTCAGCCCAAGCTCGACAAGGCAGTCGCCCTCAGGCGTTGGCGATTTGGGTCGGCCCCAGGCCATGGCTGGTGGAGGCCCGTCGTTCCATGCCGAACTGGAAAATACGGAGGATGCCCGAAAGCGCACACTTCGAATCAACTCGCAGGAAGAGAAGATTCACTATGATCCCAATGCTGACTCAGATGGGGAGGTGCCTCCTTCGATGAGCGCGACTAGTTATCCTGGACAAGAGTGGAATCCGTACGGGATGCCTGAAGCAGGCGATTGGAACGAACACTTGGGTCGCTAAAGTCTCTTCTTACTACCCCTATATACGAGCAACACATATTGCACTCTTTCCCGCACATTCAGCCTTGTTTTCTTTTTATACCGCGCAGCGACATAAGCTGCTCATGGGGCCCTCTTTAGCAACCTTCTGGCTACTCAGGGCGACCTTTGCGTACATCAGATGTTTGGGGTTTTGTTAATTTTGTCCCATCACAGCGCGGCGTCATGGGTGCGTATATGTACCCTACCTGTTGCATTTACAAAATTTGTCAAGAGATGGAGGAAAACGTAATAGTAGATTGGAGTGCAAAAAGATGAGAGAAGGGAAAGTACACGCTTTTACGCATACATAATCATTTAATCAATCATATATATATATATATATATATACTCCTTCTTTATGGATCTACCACTGCCTGATGATACGAGGTTTAATGCCACATTGTGAGTAAATGTAGCCTTTACATCCTGAAGAAATAAAGACTGGGGAGACATGTCCTAGATCGAGATACACGACCGAAGAGTGGCACGATAGAATAAGCACTACCTTCAATCCTGCTCAGTCCCATACGGCTGAGAAGCAAAATGACATCACCTAGGAATGAAGTCTTTAGCCAATTGGTGTAACATGTAGTGGAAACGCAGTCAGACAAGAATGCTGAGTAAGACCAGTCCTAGTTGCCTGATATTGTTTTATCATATATATATATATATATAGCAACTAATCCTGCCAGGAAATCTCCTGTCTCATCTTCTCCATCATCAGTCCTTAACCACTATGGCAGCTTCACTGCTAGAATCTCTAGCCACAGACGGCAAACATTTCACTGAGACAGGAGATGAAAACGCGCGGCAGAATGTCATAGCCGCAGCCAGTGCCCTTATCAAGGAACTTGAAAACCCTGGGGAGCAGCTTGCGAGGATCGGATGGGGCGAACCAAGTCGAACTGCTGCTCTTCGAACTGTCTTCGATCTTGGGATACTCCAGAAGCTCGGGGATGAACCTCAAGGAAGTGAGCAGTTGGCGGCTGGGACGAAAGCTGACCCCATCCTAGTCGGTACGGCCCCTTTCTGTCTGAATTGCCGGGATAGCCTTGACTGACTGGTTGGGTTGCAGCTCGAGCCCTCAAGCACTTGGCCGCAAATGGCATCATCAAAGAAGTTGGACAGGACCAATACACGGGTACCCCTTTTTCCATGTCCACCCGCGACCCAACCATGGAGGGCGGTCTCATCTACAGTTTCGAGGGAATGATCCCAACTTTCCAAGGCCTTCCTGAGTTTCTGGCCAAGACTGACTATCAAGTCCCCAAGGATGCCAATGACTCCCCTGTCAAGTATGGCCTGAGGACCGATAAGCCTTTCTTTAGCATCCTCAAGGACAACGCCCGTCTGGGCAAAGCTTTCAACGGCTTTATGGCCGGCTATGCCAAAGCGAGGCCCCGTTGGCATGAGTTTTACCCCTACAGGGAACGACTTGGAGAGCAAATGGCCGAGGACAATGGTGCTCCTTGGGTTGTTGATGTTGGTGGTAACCTTGGCCACGAACTGCTGGGCCTGGCTTCAGGAGAGACCGCTCTGCCGGGTAAATTGGTACTGCAGGATCTACCCGCAGTCATCCAAGAGGCCAAGGCGTCTGGTAACCTCCCCAAGGTCATCGAGGCCATTCCTCACGACTTCTTCAAGCCACAGCCGGCCGAGTACAGAGGCGCACAAGCCTACTTCATGCGTTTGATTCTTCACGACTGGCCTGATGCTGAGTGCGCTACTATTCTGTCCCACCTACGAGACGCCATGGTCAAGGACCATTCTCGCCTTCTCATCAACGAAACTGTCTTGAGAGACGTTGAAGCCCCTTGGCAGCAGACGAGCCTTGACTGGACTATGATGGGTATGTTGGTAAATCGCGAACGGACTGAGAGCCAGTGGCACAAGCTGCTCGCAGACGCAGGCCTCAAGATCACTGGCATCTATCATAGGGGTCCTGAGAGTGTGGTTGAAGCTATGTTGGCCTGAGGGAACTGGGGGGTGAGATTTAGTTTGATAGTATATACGCTCGTTTAGGGTCACGGCAAATCCATAGGGGTATCTAGAGTATACGCAAACATTCTATGTCCCGTCGTCTTCCCGCTCTTTCACATCATCTACACAATCCTGCCAGCTAATCCACTTCATATATGCACACTCCACAACTGCAATGATGACCATGCCGCTTCCAAGACCGATCCAAAGACCGTCGAGCTTCATATCGGGACTTGCAAGCTCCAGCCAAATGGCAAAAGGCACGGCAGCCAGGTAGTTGACCGCCAGCACAACCCAGGCAGCAACAGACTGCTTCGCCAAACCCCTCAAGACGCCGTTGGTGCCACAGATGATCGAGTCGATGATCTGGAAGCAGGCAACAGCAAGCATGGAACCCGTAGCCAAGTCTCTGACGGTGGTATCGTCGGAGAACATGTTTGCGAGTGGCTTTCGCAGCAGAAACAAGAACGCACCGTCGAGAATGCCGACAACGACGAAGACAACAGAGTACAGGATTGCAGCTCGTCGCGCTTCTTTGAGTGCTCCTGCGCCTACAAGATGACCGAATCGAGTGGTGACTGCAACGCTGATAGAGAACGGCACGTGCCAGGTAACGATGGAGACCGTGTTGAGGACCGTCTGAGCAGCGAGATGACGGGTCCCGATATAGGAGGTACTGATCATAAGAATCTCAAAGGCGAGCCACTCTGCAGCATTGACAGCGGTACTGGCAGCAGAGAGACGGACCATAGGGCCCCATTCGCGCACCGCAAAGGCAGCGTGAGCATTCCATCCGCCCCAGCATCTGTGAGACTTCTTCCCAACGAACATGATATACAGCAGAAGAAGTGCAGGACGCAGGTTATTGGCGAGCGCCTGACCAAACGCAGCTCCATCAAGGCCCATGTCGAGCTTAACGGCAAAGTACCAGCTCAGGAAAGCGTTGAGGGGGGCGCAGATGATGAGCACGATCATACCCGGGCCAAACGAGCCTTGTGCTTGCAGAAATCTCTTGCCGGCTTCGAAGAAAGCGTACCCTGGTAGTCCGACGAGACTGACGCGCAAGAAAGAGGCAGCTTTGAGAGCGAGTGTTTGCTGAGGTACAAGCAACGGGAGGATCCAGTGAGAACATAGCCAAATGGCACCGACAGGGACCATAACGATGGCCATAAAGACAACCATGCGCTGGATGTGCATCCCCACGCCGGTATAGCGGCCTGAACCATAGGCCTGGGCACACAGAGTATCGAGCGCCGTGGCCATTCCCTCAAAGATTGTGAAGCCAATGATATTCATAGTTGTCAAAGCCAGACTGGATGCCGCGAGCTCCTCGGCGCCCAAACGGCCAGCAACGATAGTGGTGATAACCGTGAAAGAGTATTGTAGAAGATATGTCGCGATCAGAGGCAGAGAATACTTGCATAGCAGCTTTGCCTCAGCCAAAAGGCTATGGACGTCGGTCAACGACTTTGACGTCTCATCTTGGCTGGTTTCTGGGATCTGAGGAAGCAGTGGTGAAGTCTCATCGTGTAACACGCCATTGAGCTGAGACTCTTGCCGGCTCTCGCGGCGCCCATGGTCACTTGAAGGCATCTGCGGCCGCTTCAGTTGATGAAAGCTCGAGCTTCGATGGCGCTATTGGGTACATCCAAGAGCCTTATTATCTTTGCAAAAGATCCACTCGGTGAAGAGCGAATTGAGTACAAGATGTTGTTACACGAAGAGTTCTCACTGCTAAAGCACAAGCGAGAAGAGGTGATCCGCCAATCTCGGCCCTGGAAACCCAAGAGGGGCTAAACCAAAATCAGACCCGGGGACCCATAATGAATGCGAATTGCCTGATGGGTTCTTGAACTTTATTATTATCAACAATGGATATCATGATCTGTGAATTATCATTTGATTTTCCACGTCCTCACGGGTCAACTGAACCTTCTTGCGTCTCGTGTGGCAACTCAATTATGATGTGATAACATGTTGGGTACTTGAGCCTGACTTGGAAATGCATGAGACGATTGAGACTCAATGAAACTGGCGGACCTCTTTAATCATATGTATATGAATCCAAGGTTTTATTGCCATTTGTTTGAATTCAGTTCAACCGTTAAAACCAACAAGGTTTAAGATTCCGCCCTGTTCAAGTAAAGCAATATACTCTGCTAAATAAAGCATTAGCACTAATCCAACCACTGCGCACCGCAGCACTTACTTGCAATCACCCAACGCTCTGAGAGCCTTCTTAGTCCACCCACCAAAGACGTCAAGGCACTTCGCATCTGAGTGTCGTAATCCTCCCGAATGAACCAAGCGCATGCGCTGGAAGCAGTATAAAAACACCTCGCCTGGAGCGGACAGTCGGACTGAACCTGAGCCAGCTGAGGGGCAAGAGAAGCGCCAAGAGTTCTTAGACCTTGAACGCTCACGCTCTGCATTTCTGTTTCGTGGGACAAGCGCTCCCGGCTTGTGATCCCAGGGGCATCAGGGCAGCCATAAGATCCGTATAGAAGGGCTTGGGCACAAACACAAACAGCAGCGGCGCATGCCAAAGAGCATTTTGAGAAAGACGAGACGTTACTTGACGCTTGTTTGTCAATAGAGAGCTGCAAGGAAGATAGTGCTCGATGTAGACTCCGGCCTTCCTGTACAACATGCAGTATATCCTGTGAAGACTTGGCTTTCAACGCTTTATTTTGAATCACTTTTCCAAGCATGTGAGCTGCTTGGCATGTCCTTGCAAATGAGCCTAGTGTTGTGACGGAGCTGAAGCACGCAGTGTACAGCGGCTCGCTTGGTACTGTATTTCCCAGTGCCCAGTCCTCGTCATTGACTGGTAACAGTTCATCAGGGCATGGCTCTGGTGTGGCGAATGGCAATCCACTTGTGTCGATATTTATGAATCTGAACGGACGTTTATTAGACAGCAAATCAATGTACGAGGGTGACTGATAACCAACCTGTCGAGCACAAAGATGGCCCACCATGTTCTTCGCTGCTCCTCTCGTATGGACCAAGAATCGCCCAATTTGAAAAGCTGTTGCGCATCTCTATCATGCCAGCCCACCAACATACCTAGTCTCGCTGCGCGGCCAATCGTGAGATAGCAGGCGGGATATATGGCATGGGAATACTCGTAGACGGCCAGAAGGACCAGACTTTGAATCAGTCGTAGTGAAACAAGACCTGCACTTTCAGCAGCGGAGCCAAGGGATTTTGCTAAGATGTATAAGGGTTCTTGGGATGGAGACGGGCTTCTTGGGTTAACAGTGCATATCTTCATGCTTAAAAGGACGAGATCGTGACAAGCATCTTGGCTGAAAGGGTAAACATGTGTAAGTCGTTTCCTGCTTATCATGGGGAGCCACTCATGTACCGAGAGGAAGTAACGCTGGTAGAGGGCTGGTAGATCATCAGGGGCCAAGTGCTCTGCTACGATCTGGTGCAGGTCGAGTCGAGAGCCTGGAGCCAATGCATTGCTGGCGTTCAATGGCGTGAAGAGATTTGAGTCCAGAAAGAAAGACAAAGGGAACCGCTGATTCGGGACTGACAGAAGAGATGATTGGTTTGTAGGTTCCGTCAAGCTGGGCGGGCTTGTTTCAGAGCTTGGGGGCGTTGTCAGGTCTGCGTATTCACACTGCTTGCCAAGGCGGTCACACTGTTATAAGCTTAGCTTCAGCTTGTGGGCGTTTTAGAATTGTTGCATACTGTTGTGCACGATGGGAGATCTTTGCTGCATCTTCTCTTGAGGCGCCTAATAACGTTAGTGGTTGAATGATAAGTGATGTGATGCAAGTGAAGCCATACCGACATGCTCGACAGGAATGGCGAGCCTTCGAAAATGGCATCTCACTTTGACGTTGATAATCCTTCCCAAAAGGATAGTCCCGGGGCAGTATTGAAGAAGTATTGGAAATCAGATGGAGGCAGTGGCTTATGTTGGAGAGATAAAAGATGAGTGTAAGAAGAGGAAGCGACGGGGAGCCGAGCCGAGCGGACAAAGGCGGCGTGAGTGTGTATGACATTGGGCGGACAGGGGCGGACTGCAGCGGGCTTTGGTGGACTGCAGCGGGCTTTGGTGGACTGCAGCGGGCTTTAGTGGGACTACTGCCTTATCAAGCATCACTACAAGCAGTCGATCACGAGAGCTAAAATCACTGGCTTGGAAAGATTTGTCATCTCGTCACTTCCAAATGCTACCAAGTTGACGGGTGAAAAGTACACCAACGTGTGTCACTATGAGTCCAAGGCGGATGCAATCTCTGGTCAAAGACGAGTGTGTTTCTTCCCGGCTATTTCTTGAACAATTAATGGCTCAGCCAACAAGAGTATGTCCATGATATATTGTGGCTCGGGAGTATTCAAATTGACATTTAGCTGCAGCAAGATAACGGGACTGTACGGTTCGCAACGAATCTGAATCAAAGAGCAGGACTGGTCAAGATTGTTGGGACATGAGAAATAACTTGAGTAAATGTAATTGATTCTTGCAGACAATTTATCTCCATTGTTAACTATATGCCATCAGTTTGGCCTTTTCTTATACCGAGCTATAAAGTCATCTGTGTAAATAAGGCTCTTTAGCTGCTGGGTGGACTAAACTTGGCTAACTACTACTTAAAGCTGGGGTACAGAGCTGGTTGTCATACAACCACCAAATCCAATTAGAATCATGGACATGACGAGGGTGCCTGTGTTGTTGGTGGCTTGGCGACCATCGAGAAGAATACCCATTCCGATGATCTTGATACAAAGACCAGCGATTTGCGTTTTGGCTGATAACACAACTACACCTGAGAGAGAAACAGGGCGCAAAAACAGATGATCTAAAGAAACAAACCATTGGCGCCGTTTCAAACATTCATACTCTTCTCCCCCGCATTTTTCTTCTCTTTCGCCCCTGCCATAAATCGCCGATTGATGAATCAACAAGCCGAAATCACGCGTTGGATCTAATAAGTGGAGCCTGACATGATCTAATCTGATCAGATTGATCAGACTATCGGCCGAGTTTCCTTATCTATCCCCGAAGATCCACCAGGGTTGTTGCCATAGACATTTATGAGTACCTGGATACCTGATTGGAGAGACAAGACCCTAGAGAAGGATCCTACACAACGGAGATCGCATACTTAATTGAGATAATATGTTGATTTCATGCCATTCTTCAACATATCCTCAAACAGCTTGGGAACAAACCTATATACCATTATCCCCGTCTTACCACAGGAGACTTGTTTAAAGCTGAGTATACCTGAAGGGGGGATTCATAACTCGACCCCGAGTAGTCGGGATAAGTGGATCAGGAATCTTTGTACTGAAGTCACTCAACTTATTACAAGAGTCATTCGTGTTGGAGAATGTAGCTTTGCTGTTAAAGATAACATGACCTCCCAAACATTCTTCAGGTATTCGTTCATTCCCATAGCTACTTATGGTTTTGATATCATGTCAAGGGAGAGAACTATTTCCATTGAGTGATTATGGACTTATAGGATCAAGCTGCACTCTATATTTTACCACTTTCTTCTTGTGTCTTATGTTCTCAGATACCATGATTATCAAAAATAAGATCAAATGAAATAATTGATTGCTGCTTATTCTCGTGATGTCTCACGTACCTGGTTTATTCCTCGTCTTGTCATTATGTACATGTAAGCCTAATAGCATTATGCTTACTCCAGGTAATTTGATCTTACATCAATCACAGAAGTGTGACAAACGAATTAATGATAGGGACATTGTTTCCTGAAGTTGGGATGACTGAACTGAACAACTCTGCGCTGCAGTTCGGATTCACGCGGCAGTTTTGGGTCCTCACAATCTACCATCTCTACAACCTATTTCAGCTTATTATCAGACATCTGCTCGCAATACCTATGCAAGCTTTATCCCGAACATAGTAAGTACATACCAAATCTGCAGTTTAGGTATCAAATCCAAGTAGGGCTTGTTTGAGTTCGTTGCACTAACTACACTGCCACCTACCCTGTACTTCCGACAAGACAGCCAAGGCAGAACAGAACTGCGGTGTCACCACCTTGGTCATCAATAATTCAACATCCAATGAGTTGATCAGGAAATGCACTATGTTAGAGCTTGCCTTGCAGCTATCCAGTAGACGATTGCAGATAGCACAGGTTGACTGGAGTCTGGTAGTTCGTCAGCTCAAGCTTAAAAGAGGATGGATGGTATGACCGTTAATTATTTCATGGCCCGTGTGAATGAATTGCTTACACTGATGTCATAGGTCGCATTGGACTGGACCCTTAACATGGATGGAGGCACTCGGACCTGGGCACAGACAACAACTGGAGTTGTTTGACGTGGACAATGGCTTACGTAGCAATACATTTGAAACGGTTCGAGGCGGGCGGGTATCGACAGTGCCAGCTCATTCGTTAACATGTTGTGCAGTTACGAGTATATCACAGCATGTTGATGTTACTTGGTCAACACGCTGACATGTGCAGGAGCGTTGAGCTGCAGGGTACATAAGACAAGACAATCAAGCTTACAACTAGTCAGGGGTAAAGTGATCATTTAGCTGAATATTGGGCAATTGGGTCTGGGATCGTCTCTTAACTCGTGCAATTACGGATGCATTCCAGTTGATCTGCAACAAACAAGCTTCATGCCTGTTGTAGGTAGCCATTGCGCCGAGTTGCAACCTACCCTGGAGAGAAGTGAGGCATTCGTCATTGCCGTGTTTTTTGTGGGCTCAAGCGCTTGTCTCGCTTCACTCTCCCTTTGCAATTCGGCCTCTCCCTTGGCGTGGCTTTGAAAAATAAATGGGTCACTCATTGCCAAAAAACCAACAACACCGGTTGATCATGACCCTTGTCCTGTCCAACTTGATTGATCCAAATGGACCCGTCATCATCGCCCACTTTCATTTTCTCCTCCACTTGAAAGAGACTGACCGTGGAGAAGCACTTTACCTGCAGGAGTTGGTGATGTCTCAGGGATCTCATCTCGTCTCGTCTCCTTCTATCGCACTTCAGTTTTCACCCCATCACGACACGACTCAGGAAGAATGCCTCCTTTTCTTAATCCTTCCTTCCCCCTTTTGACCTCGTAACTTTCATTCATGGCGGTAGACTTTGACCAACAGCCTAGTCACCGTCAAGTCTGTTAAACACGAGGCCTGGACCGTAATACACTTTAGTAAGAGCCTCACTCCCGAGAGCTTCACTGAAAAATTAGCTGCTCTGCTGCCAGAGACAAACGAACCGAGCCCCGGATAGGTAGGATATGGCGCTGAATCGCCAGTGCACGGACTTCGTAGTAAACTCGCAACCCGTTTTGGGTTGAGCTGTGCAGTACTTCGTGCTGAAGTACCCATCAATCGACTGCCGCAGCAACAGTGAGCATTGGCTATACCCAACAAGGATTAACTCATCGACAAGCGCCGGCGATGTGATAGCGTGGCGTCAGCAGACATCCCGTGGCGCAGGCGGGAGCACTGAGAGTCCGGTTGGGCAATACAAGGTCTCGACCCCGTCGCGTCTCTCCTCCCCTTCCCGGCATCTGACGTCTGAGTGGCCAGTAACCCGCTGGTACTTGGCTTGCGTGTACTGCAGCTCCTAACTGCAGCGAGTCGGCACGACAGGTGAGTGAGGCGAAAGGGAAGGGGACGGGCAGAAGGCACGAATCATGCACGGTCGTTCCTACTTGTATTGAACCTTTTCCCTCAAGAGAAAGAAAAAGAAAGAAGGAACATCCCGGATTTTCTTGGTTAGTCTTTGTTCTGTCGACATCACCACATCGTCAAGACTCCACCTCCCAATTGCGACCCGCGACCGATACGATACGACACGGCTTCTTAGGCTTTGTCGCATTGGGACCCATCTGCATCTCACAAGCTTGCGGAGAACCAGGGACCGCGGCCGCCCGTGCTACGCTGCTACAGTTCAGGTCAGGTCCAGGTTCAGTTCAGTGCAATACCCACGTATTCGTACAGAAAGGCCTCCTCTTTCTCTCGTTTTCTTCTCATTCACGCACTTCGTATCTGCTGCCAGAGCCTGGCTAAACAGCAGCCGAATTAAATCAGCCACAGCATTTCTCAACCGTATCAACCATCAGCTATCCTCAGTTGTGGAACGTGGCTCACGCAATCTCAATCTCCAACCGCAGGTCTCACTTGCTCGGATCTCTTATTTCCCGTTTCCCCGTTTCCTTCGCCCTCACCTCAGGTCGTTTGGCACCTCGATACTCTTCAGGGTCCGGAGGATCCGTCTTTTTCCATTCCTACGTCTATTCTGCTCATTCTCTCCAAGGGATTGACTTTTCCAAGTCTGCCCGTTGACTGGCGTCTCACCCCGACTTGTCAGATCAGGTCAGGTCACGTCTCTGCGGCCCGAGAGCACAAGACGTATTCAACTGACACAATCAAACCACGCGCTCAACCACAATGGACTCGTATGTTACCATCTTTGCCATCTTGAATTTCTGACTCAGGATACCCTCCGTCACCATCTCCACCTTCCTGTCGTCCCGTCACACCTTCTGCGCACCCCAAGCTCTATTGCCCATCATCTAGTCACCACATCTTACCTACTTGAGCTTACGCGTTGTAGATTTATTCCAATGTCCGCCGCAGCTGCCGGTTGGGGTCAGCCTCTCGTAACAAAATCACCAGCGTCTCGGCGATCATTAGGCCACTTTCGATCTCTCTCGTCAATCGCTTCAGCTCCTAGCTACCATCCTCGAACTCCTTCGCTCACCCCCGACCACACACCAATCAAATCCTCTTCCTCTATACATCTACCCATAGGTATACCGAGTGCACCTAACGACTTTGGAGATGAGATGAGCACCATACCCGATCCTCGAAGTCGTGCCATGAGCCCGGGCGACGACAGCGGTATCGCGACTCCTACTCATCACCCCGACCTTAATGACGAAGTCGCCACTCTCAGCAACAAACTCATCAATGCCATCAATCATCAGACAACACTGGACGACTCTCTATCCGCCGCTCGCCACGAACTTGATGCTGCGCGCGACCGCATCCGCACGCTCGAAAATCAAAATGCCTCACAACGCGAAATGTTAACTGGTGACGTGTGGGTTCGCAAGCACACAGTTGAGGATGAAAAGAAGGTTTGGCAGTCCAAAGTAGCCGCGGAACGCCAAAAGCGTCTTGATACGGAAATGGAAAAGAAGAAGATTGAACAAGAACTCGAAAACCTTACCGCCGCATTATTCGAGGAAGCGAACAAGATGGTGATTGCTGCCAAGGAGGAGGCCAAGGCCGATCACGAGTTTCTACAGCGCAAGAATGACCAGCTCAAGTCTCAGCTGGCCGATACTGAGAGTATTCTTAAATCACAACAAGAGCAACTGGTCGAGCTTAAGCACGTCATGGAGCATATGGCTTCTGGACAGAATGAACACACTAACCCTACTGCACCTTCTTCTCCCGGCTTAACGAAACCCGACACCCGAGACGACCGCCTCTCCTCAACCGAAGAACCAGCTCTTTCGCCATGGACCACACCTGTGGAGCCTGCCCACCCGACAAGCTTCTCCCATCTCATCCAACCCGTCTTGCGGACCGACCTATCCTCATACGATGATTTTGTCAGTCTTACACGAGTCTCGAGAAATCGTCCTGGTAGCCGCGTGTCCTCAGGTTCTATGGGTGCTTTGAATGCTTTAACCGGTTTTGGTCTTGGTGGTTCGTTATCGAGTGCTCACCCCTCGAATGCATCAACTACTTCGCTTGGCATGACTATTCCCGGCCCCGGAAGCGCACCTCAGTCCCCCAACACACCGGCCTCAACTGTCAGCGCTACTTCGAATGCTTCTGCTACCCCACTGCCAAGTTTGAGAGAGACAAAGTTCTACAAGCGAGTTTTGGCAGAGGATATTGAACCAACACTTCGTCTGGATATAGCACCTGGCTTATCATGGCTCGCTCGCCGATCCGTTATTGCCTCTATTGCTGATGGAACTTTGGTCGTCGAGCCTGTACCAACTACTGGAACTCTTGTGGCATTGACAAAGCCACAATTCTACCCGTGCTCACTCTGTGGTGATTCCCGCAAGGACCCCCAGTATCTACGAAACCATAGATTCCGCACGAGTGAGACCGATTCTGCTCAACGGCACCCCTTATGCAAGTACTGCCTAACCCGCGTACGTTCAACCTGCGACTTTCTAGGCTTCTTGCGTATGATCAAGGATGGTCATTGGCGAGCGGATAATGAAGATCACGAGAAGGCTGCATGGGAGGAGAGTGTGAGACTCAGGGAGCAAATGTTCTGGTCTCGTATTGGAGGCGGTGTAATTCCAAGCATTCCAGTGCCCATTTCTGTCGACATGGAAAAGAGTCCGCGCAACAGCCACGATGGCAGTGCCACATCAGATTATCTCGAAGTACCTGGTTTCCAAACACCGCCCATGACGATGGAACGAACACGCAGCGATACGGCGAGTAAGGACGGTCCGGTCGAAGTGCCACATACACCTCCTATGCAGGTTGATGGAGCAATGAGTGTACGCAGCTCCGTCCAGTCTCTTGATGTGAAGAGCGCCTCTGGCTCGGAGGAGACGAAACGACTGTCTATCACGATCCCAACCACGGATTAACAGGATGACATCTTTTTAAAACCCCTTAGTGATGACAGTACTGTCACCATTTTGGGTTTTGTGTATCACCATGTGTACTATTTTGGGCTATAGGGATTGCATGCATTTTCTTTTTTTTCTTTTTTTTTCTTTTTTGTATTGCGCCTTTGCGGCGCTGCTGCTCTCGACCTACAGAGTCAGTTATTGCGAAGCTCAGGGATGGCGGAGCTACCCCTAATATTTCTATTTGAACAGATATGGTACTGAATTTGGATGGAAGGGCGGAAGCAAGCAATCGGTCGATCTTTTATGGATTGCTCAATGGGGTTTCATTATTGGCGTCTGACGGAAACATGCGCATCGATCACTTGGGGCGGCGCAACGACATGGGTAACGGGCTTTTTTTCGGCATGACATACTTATCCTTTGCTTTTTATCCAGAGCGTCACGATTGGGTTGCTGCTATGCTCAGCAAGAACCCGCAAAATGCAGGCATGCATTGGCTTTTTTACATACTAGATCACTCACGGCCGTTAAGCATGCCCTCTGACGATGCCATTAGTTGTAGTAGTAATAGACATGATACCAACTACAATTGAGACATGGCCTCTATGATATTTAATACCCGTCGTATCCGTACTTGTAGTTTATGTAGGCTTTTCTCAATGTGAGTGTAATCCTTCAGGTTGTGCCATAGCTCTATGGCAAGGTGATGGTGGTTGTTGCTACTGCGAATCACAGAAATGAGACACCTTTCGAACTTGAACATGAAATTGTATTATATGAGAACTGTGTGCATCACTGCCAATATCGTGTCAATGCCACAGTATGACTCTCGACATATGCCAACAAATGAGAATCCGTCATAGCTTGACGTCCTGGTTCTGGTTCAACGTAACCTCGTCTCCTCCTTCTTTTTAATGGTGTTTTCTGTGGGTTTCCCTTTTAAGATTAAGGCATTGCTCTCTCCTTTCCAGCTTTCTAATATCAGACCACCAGTGATTTTCCCATCCTCCATAAGTCGTAAGTAATAGAGTACATGATGTTACATGATTTATGGTAGGGTTTGTGTGAAATCGATTCCATGGTGCAGGAAGGGCCGTTGTTGGCCGGATGATGCGGCTGATTGGGACAAATGCTTCCAAAGAGTCTTTACAGCTCTTCCTTGACGGTGGCATCCTGTGGGTTCTCGCTGGCAGGCTTGGCCATGGCTTCTTCGGCCTCCTTCTCACCATCTTTGCTGGCAGCCACATCTTGAGGAGCGACGGCCTCTTCGCCCATGACCTTGACGGTCTCACTGTCGACACCTTCAACATCAGGATGGGGAGGAGCAACACCAGCGCCCAAGCTCTGGTCCCAACCCTCAGCAGGCTCTTGAACTTCATTACCCTGCTCATCAACCACACGGGTCTTGGTCTCGTACTTAGTCTTGAACTCAACCTTACCCTCAAGAGCCTTGACTTCCTCGGGGTCGAGGAGGTTACCGTCCTGGTCACGGTACTCAACCTTCTCTTCCTTGGCAACCACTCGGTGTTCAACATGAGATTGTTCTGGGGCTGGGGGAGCTCCGGAGATGACAGCCTCCTCCTGCCTCTGGGCTACAGGGGCCTCCTTCTCGGGCTCAACCTTCTGAGCTGCCGAGGTTGTGGGAACCACTGACGAGCTAATCGAAGGAACCTCGCTATATTTATCATACTGTTGATCGTGTTAGTCAAAACTCCTTCCATAACTGAGGGTGTATTATAAACTTACGCTGTCATAGAAAGTGTTACAGTCAAAGTCCCAGGTGTTGAAAAGCTTTACGCGCCTACAGTCAGCCTTGGTCCAGGGGCTACCGTAGGCAAGAGGAGAGTAGAGTGTGAAGACTGCGGCCGAGAGGACAAGGAATGAGACAGTAGCAATTCGGTTGATAACAGCGGTCTCACGCGAACCAACTCCGGGGACACGAGCAGTGGCGTAGTCAAAGAGCTGGCACAGGGCAATAATAGCGAAATAGAGAGCGGGGAAATAGTGGTGAAGAAAAAGCTGACGCTGCATCAGGTAGAAGGGGAAATAGTGCAGAGCCCAGCCGAGAACTGAAGTACCAATCTCATAGTCGAATCGCTTGAAGGTAGTGTTGGCGTAATCGTTGCAGCTGCGCTGCCAGCGAAGAACAGCAATAGCCTTGAAGACAACCCAAATGGCAATAGCAATACTTGAAGACCACCAGATAATGGGGTTTCCGAGAAGATAAACCTGAGTGTGCTGCCGACCCCAAAAGTTGATGCCACGGCGAAGAATAGGCCACGACTCAGGGCGAGAATCCCAGGCATGAGAGTCAGTGAGGCCGGCGTTTGTTCGCCACATGACCTTCTGAAGCTCCCAGAACTTGCCAAAGAAGCCAGGGTTGCGGTAGTTGACCTTCTCGACATCGCCTTCCAACTGAGGATGAGCATTGCCCTCGACGTACCACAAGCTGTTGGGCAGAGTGCCACCACGGGCACAAGTCACTTCCTGCTGCTCCGAGGCCCAATCAGGAAGCTTGACCTTGTGAGAGAAAAGAACACAGCCAGTCATCACATGAACAAGACGGAACTTGGACTCAATGGTTCGGAGACGCTCCTTTGCGACAGCACCATGGGTCTTCTTCTTAACAATCTCGACACGGAACAAGTCGTTGGCGTCACCCTCAAAACCCTCGTAACCGTAGGCAGAAACCTCGTTTTGCCAGTCAGCCTCGGTGATAGGGGCGCGAACATCATGCGAATGAAGACGGCGATGGGTAGGGCTGTGGTAGAGACGGATAACAGCGCCATCCTTGATGTGCTGAGGCTCAGGAAGGGCATCCCATGCATGGGTGCCGTTAATGGGCAGACCGTCAATTCCAAGAGGCTGGGTCTGGTTCTCGAGAAGCCAAACGTTGTTGTCGTCCTTGTGAGGGTACAGAGTGATCTGTTGCTGCTTGCTACCAGTAGGGTACATAAGAGGGTGGGAGTGAAGATAACCGCCCTGAGTGTTGACATGGCGGATGGTAACACGGCTGCCCATCATGACATCGGCGGGGACATCCTTCATTCGCTTGTTGTTGAGAGTGGCCTGGAACTCGGAGCTCATGAAGCCATCACCGTCACCAGGGTTTTGGAGGCAGACGAAGTGGATGGCGAACATGGCCATGTAGAAGGTGACAGGAATGACAATAAGACAGAAGACTCGAGCCATGAAGTGCTTGGTGAAAAGACGCTGGCCACACGTTAGTCATAAAGCTGGTTTTCGATGGAGTTGACCAATGCTTACCATAGATACGTTCTTGTTATCACCGAGGAGGACCCAGAGCTGAAGAAGAGTGAGGGATCCAACCCAAGCAATTGTGAAGAGTCCAACCCACTTGATGCTCACAGTGATACCCAGACCGAGACCAGTAAGAACAAGCCAGAACCACCAGCTCAGCTGGAAAGCCTTCGCAGGGCCAAGCTCATGCTGGTTCGTAAAGCAAGAAAATGCGAGGACAGTGAAAGCGGTCGCAGCGACGAGGGGCGAATCGAGGAGGATCAGGCGGGCCTGGGTCAGGAGACCATTCTCTGTAAGTAGTCAGCATCAGAGTTTGAAACGTACAATAAAAGAGACAAGGAGGGTACGAACCAAAGATGATGAGGCCAGCGCCCATAGTAGCAGTCATGGTACGGCAACCAACAGCCTTCAGGGTGAAGAACATGCAGGGAATCAAGAGAATACCGCAGATAGCAGGGAACATTCGCATCGCAACGTAGGGAACACCAGGCTCAATGTAGTCCTTGCCAATCTCCTTGAAGTCAAAGCTTCCGTCGAAACCAGCGAGCCATCCAGTCAGAGCGATAAGCATCTTAGCCAAGGGAGGGTGGACGTCCATAAAGAACTTGCCCTTGATATACTTCGTAGCAAAACCACCGAAGCTATTGAACGTATATGTTAGCGCATTGGTGAACAAAACGGGAATTAGGGCGGCAGCAGAGCTCGAGCTGGAGAGACGCACTGGACTTCATCGAAGACCACGCTCGTGGGCAAGTAGATCTTGTAGACACGGACAATGGTAGCAAGGACCATAAGACCGAAGGCTACCCAGTAATCGGAGACGGGGAGGAGGAAGACATCGTTGTCCTCAACACCCTCCGACTTGTACGAGGTAGACTTGTTGCTCTTGCCTGTGGACTTGGGCCTGGACTTGGTGGTGACAGCAGTAGGCTCCTGAGGAGGAGCAACCACAATCGGCTGCTGTTTCTCAATCACAGGCGTTGAAGCCTTGACTGGCGGTTGGGGACTCTTGCCCCTCGTACGAGCCATGGTATGGAGGTCGAGTATCAAAATGGAATTCGAGTAGATTCGATCGCAAGGTGACGCTGTGTCCTGACCGCGGACACTCGAATTGTTCGATGTAACGAGAGTTGATGAAGAAGAGCTAGAATAGAAGCCGGGTGGAGAGAGTTTAGGGATACCTCATCGATGACCGGGGTTCAAACGGAAAGGAATGGGAACAAGAATAGAAAGGAGAAGAGAAGACGACCCAAAACTTGAACCGCAGACCGTCGTTATGATACGAATATCAGCGACAGTAGATGATGCGATAAGCCCGGGGAAAGATGCTGGGCGATACGAGGTTTGCAAGAAGGAAGAAATAAAAAAAAGGGAAGAGGGAGGGAAAAGAGGAATGAAGCTTCAGGGGATGGGCAACGTTTAGTTAGCACACCTAACGCAGCAGCTGGAACTGGTGATGGGGAATGGATTGGATGGTTGCGGTACGAAAGCAGGCGCGTGTCACACTCGTCCCTTTCAAAAAATTGTAGCTACAGTGGCCTCTTCGGCTTGTTCCTGCTGTCCATCTCTCACGGGCTGTCAGCCCAGTGGAGGCTCTCCCTAACTTGACCCCTGCAGCGAATCAAACCCGGTCCCGGCCGCGAAGATCCCCTGACGGTCCCCACAGCGCTAGCCCCAGAACAGAGCTTCAGCAGTTGCCATTGGACCCGTGAATATCGGCCATTGGTGATAGCTCTTGATAGCAGCTTGACTTGTTTCAGCTCCAGCAAACGCGTTTGACATTGACGATCGACAATGGCTTGTTTGAAAGAGATGGGTTTGGGTTGAATCACTGGTATATATGCGTGGCGCTTAAATAGACGTCTATACACATATCGCTGTCAGAAATGCGCTGAATCCTAACCATCAGCCAGCTGTGGCTCCCGCTGCAGCCACGCAGGGGCTCTCTCGGTTGTGGCTCCAGCTCCAAACAAGACTACACACAACTTAACCCCTTTTTTGTCCATGATCTCCAAATTACTTGAAACGCGTGTTCTAGACCATATTCGACAGTCGAAGCTTTTGCTGCTGTCTCCTTGACGGTCGTAAGGCTGCACAGCACGACGTGTCTTGTAGTTACTGCGGACACATGAGTACCAATCTTCCAACTGAGTTTAACATGGGAACTCATATCCTATCTGATATATCAACAGTTACGACATACTTTATTTTTAACACATCCTTTGCGTCATCAAACGGCATGGTATCCAATAGGCGTGGCCAATTGACTTAATATCGGGTATCTAAATTTCACCTTTCTGACATACTCACAACTCCAACAAGCACAAACTACGTGCCACCACGAGATACCCTTGATTGCAGAAACTCCGCCCATTGACGAAAACCAGCGATCCAATGTGGGACGCCTTTGGGCTTTGCCAACTCAGTTAGAGAAGCCTTTCTGGGAGATTCTCGCGTTAACCAATTGTGACCTTGAGCGTCCAGAACATCAGCCATAGACGCAGATATGATGGTATGAACCTGTCCATCAACCAGGGAAAATTCTTGCAACGCTTGCATGGCCTCGCTCCATCGCGATAACGCAACCTCAAAATCTGATCTGATATGTGATAGCTTCGCCAAGATGACATAGACTCTTAGCCTCTCATATTTGAGTAGACTGGCTCGTGCCTCAATGTCGGCACATATCTCTGTAGCTTCTCCGTAACGCTCCTGGGCAAAAAGAGCCTCAGCTAACGCCAGTTCCAGAAGGGACTTGCCGGGTAAGGGATCGGGTCTCTCGGTGCGTCGTATTATCTCCGCTCGAAGATACCCTTCACCGGTCACGGTCTCGTCGAGTTCTCGCAAAGTATCAGCAAGGTCGCATGTCATATCGCGGAGATCTTCGTCAAAAACGAGTTCACTCGGTTCTTGTGACACCTGGTACGCCATTTTGAGAAGTCTCAATGCGCTGCCAAAATTGCCTTGCAAGCGCATGACTCTCCCTAGCAAAGAATGCTTGCGAAACCCCAATACCTTCTCCAGAGGCGATGGGTCGTTATCAAGAGGATTCCAATCATCTAACAGACTTTGCGCAGTGGAGAGATCTGCTACTTGAATGCAGTTCAAAGCACGCTGAATGATCGCGACGCCCACTTCACACCGTACCCGCCTATTCACAGCCGCATCTGGATCGTTCGATATGAAGTCTTGAAGGCTACTTGTCGCTTCATCCATGTTCCCACTAAGACGCCCCAGGACTGCCTTGATCTGTCCGATACAAAGGCGAAGGTGCGTGTCTTTCAAGCGCCCAGCAGCCAGTTCTGCCTGGCCAATTGTAAAGTATTTCCAAGCCATGTCTGGAAATCGGAAAGCCTCAATGAGCGTAAGCATGAAGTCTGTTCTAGTGACAGGAGGTAACTCATCGAAACAGTCCTGGAACGCCTCGGCAACATGGTGTAGATGTGGTAGGAATGATTTTACCACAGGATCTCTTGTGTCATGTCAGTGGTTCGAACTCGATGGTTGCCGATTTATAACTCACGGGAACTCTATATACTTCCAAGGTATCGCCCTGTATGCAACAATCAAGGCCTGCTGTCGCCAAAAGGGAAGAGCATATGAGGCAAGACTTCGATGAACTCGCGCTGACATATCTTCATTCAAGTGATATGTCTCATCAGGGTATCTGAGAATAGCCGCAGATTGACACAGCTCGCCAAACGCTCGTGTAAGTCTTTGGTCATCTGCTAGTAGGTCGACCAATCCTGAAGCCAGGCCAACCTTGGTTGCATCGATAAGCTCAATCTCTCCCTCAACTGTCCAGCGTTTCCGTGGTGTTGATCCGCGCGCGAAAAGATCGAGAGGAATTTTCTCGCAAGGGGAAAAGAACGACAGTAGGACTAGCAATACACTGGCATCTTCGGAGCGAGTCGAGCTCTCGTCATACAGAGAATGAGAGGCAGCCTCAAGGGCAGAGTCTCTCCATGCTGGCAACTCCATTGACGGGGTTTATATGAGATTTTTCGATGTACTGAACAGCTCCCTCGATATTTTATGGAAGAAGGTAGTGGCTGATTCGACCACTGTGTCGATGGGTAAGCTTCCCAGCGATAGTCCACTCCAGTTTTGCGCTGTTTTGCTCACTGGGGATGGTGAATATTTGTACAATACTCTATCTTTCATGAGACCATCGATAAGCCCCCCCGAACAACTGCCAAACTGGACTGGCCCGGACTCACTACAGCGGTTTTGAATGCCGAATACCGGTGGTGTGTCGAAGGATACTATACCGGCCTAGGTTGTAGGTCGGGGAAAACGGCGACTGCTCCGTGGTAGCTGATAAACGTCATTAATTAGGGTATCGTGGATTTTGGAAGCGGATTACTGCGGGGTATTCATATGCTGACCGATAACTTAGTTACCTGTAAGTTAAGCTGTAGTTGTGGAAGCATTCAGTCTGCGGTCGCACGACAAGCCAAATATGAATCTGCCAATGTCATTCGTAGATTCAATCTTGGCTAAGGCGCAAGATCGGTTGTACATGGATGGACTAAAGGCTGCTCGCTAGTCCGCTTGCTGAAGAAGTTGAGCTGAGTATTCATGTACGGAGTTTACTGTCCAAAGACAAACATGTATTCCAAAGTCCTGGAGTCAACTGAAGGTACTTCGGACCGTGCGAGAGACCCGAGCTAGCCAATTAACATCATGAGATGGTTGGCCAATGGGGGATGGATATCATATTGACAGCGAATGAAACCACAGAACTTCATGTAAATCAGCTGTTCGAGCCATCAACTTTTGAGTTGTGATTGTGTATGGATAGACGTGTACAAGAAATGGACAAAGTCTTGTCACAAATACTCGCAATGTTGGAACCATTGCTGCAACTCTTGTTCAATACTTTGATAATGAGCTGGGTGACGAATACATGTATCTCGGAGATTTTCTAAGAACGAACTTGGAAATACATAGCATGAATAACAATATAACAATATAACGTATAGATCATCATATAAAGTTTATCAACCACATATAATCTTGTACATGAAGTGCAGGTCGAAACATGTCGTCAATGTTTGACTCGGTCGCAGGTAGCCAAAGATCGCGGAACAATTATTACCCGATTAGAGCTTCGCGTCGCCAGAGCACCTCGAAATTTCCCAAGTCGCCATCCGACTAGCAGCTCCATCAGCCTCTTTCTCAGCGCGTCCTCACAATGGCAGCCGTAACAACCAACGGCGATGCCGCCGCAGCAGCCGTTCTCGACGATATCAAACCTCCCGCTGGCGTTGTTCTTCCTCCCCGCGAGATTCGAAATGTTCTTGAAAAGACTGCCGGTTACGTAGCGCGCAATGGCGCCGTTTTCGAGGATCGCATCCGCGAAAAGGAGCGCTCCAACCCGAAATTCAGCTTTCTCAACCCTGCCGATGCCTACCATCCCTTCTATCAATGGCGACTTGACGAGGTTAAGAGCGGACGTGGTACAGCGATTGCTGCTGGTCGCGCGGGTGAATCTGTGGTTGAGGCTCCTAAACCCGTGGGACCCCCAAAACCCGCCGATTTCCAATTCTCTGCGCGAACGCCTCGCATCAACCGAAAGGATCTGGATGTGATACAACTTTCGGCTCTCTTTGTGGCGAAGAATGGTCGTCAGTTTATGACGCAACTTGCTCAGCGCGAAGCTGGCAACCCGCAGTTTGGGTTCCTTATTCCCAACCACACCCTCCACAATTTCTTCCAGCACATTGTCGACCAATACACAACGTTAATACGCGCGAGCGGTCTGAGTGGAGAAGGTGGAAAGCTTCAGGAGGAGCGGGTAAAGGCACTCGAGGCCAACATCAACGACAAGTTTCTTGTCCTCAACCGCGCCAAACAACGAGCCGAATATGCCAAATACGTCGAGTCCGAACGTCAGAAGAGAGAGGAAGAAGAGGTTAAGGAGAAAGAAGAATTTGCGCAGATCGATTGGAGCGACTTTGTCGTTGTTGAAACCATCACCTTCAACGAGGCTGACGAGCAAGCCAACCTTCCACCCCCAACCAACCTGTCCGAACTTCAGTACGCATCCCTTGAAGACCGCAATAACGCATCCATCAGCGCTAGCCTTCGAATCGAGGAAGCCATGCCCGACGAAGATACCAGCTACAACGCATATCCTAACCAGACTGCTCCCTACCCCATGGCTCCCCAACAACCAGCGTACCAGCCCGCTCAGATGCCTCCTCCTTTACAACCATACTCCCCCGTCCCACAACAACCACAGCGATCTGCTCAGGAGGAGGAAGAGGAGCGCCGTATCCTGGAACGCGCAGAGCAGCAAGCACGCAAGCAGCAGGCTGCTGCTGAAGCACGTGGTGGTGCTCCTCCGATGAAGATCAAGGAGAATTACGTGCCCCGTGCAGCTCAAAAGGCTGCTAACAGACAGGGTGCCCAGATGGCACTGTGCCCCAACTGCAAGCAGGAGATTCCTATGAACGAGCTCGAGGCTCATATGCGAAGTACGTTGTCCATTACTTGATTAACATTTCACATGCTAACCGTTGTTGAGTTGAACTGCTTGATCCTCGTTGGAAAGAACAGAAGGCCAAGGCAGACTCGCGCTATGCGTCCTCCAACATGTCCCACGTCGATGTCGCCAACAACCTCAAGCGTCTCGCTAGCCAACGTAGCGACGTCTTCGACCCAGTCACGGGACAGGCCCTTTCTGAAGATGAGCTGGCGCGAAGAAAGAAGGCTGCTATCCACAGCTATGACGGTGCCATGGATGCTAAGAGCCAAGCACAGCTGGGTCATATGCAAAATGTTAATGTCGAGGAACAGATCCGTGCCATCCACCAAAAGTTCGCCGACAAGAAATGAGGTACAGGGCAAATTGCGCCCGCACGGAGACGATGAAGAAAAGAAGACAGTCCCCCCTGACTCAAGTGTCATTGAGGAAATGTGCCGTTCTTGTGTATACGGACCATGTATAACACTACATGTCGCGATAGGCGTTGTAGGACTAGGCCCAAGGTGAGGCACAGCTGGCGTACGGCGTTTTGATGATTATAAGGGCTTATACGTGTTTGATCCAGCTCAGCTTCTGCACCAGAGTCCTAGGTTTCGAGAGTGTCGCGGGTTAGCAGATGGGCCAAGAGTTGGCCGAAAGGCTCCTTGGCTGGAGATGAGCAGAAACGCGATTCTCATATGTACGCGCTATACCTTTGTCACGTCTCGACGCTGAGCGATGATTAATATGGCCCATGAGCAGATGCGCAAGTTTGAAATAACCATGCCTGGCAATGCGACTTGGATTGGCTTATAACTCCGCATTAGATGCTATCGCTGAGTTGCTCGAACGCCCTGGATTGGGCTTATGGAGTATTTTAGAGCCTATTGTTGAATATAAAACAGTGTCATTTATTTTCGTCTCATTACATGAAGTGGAATCCCCAATGTTTCTGCGTCATGTCACATTGATCCCTATAATTGAGACTGGTATTATGCACTGGCTGGAGATGGCAATATTTGCGCAATACAATGTCGTAATTCCCGACTACACAAACCAACTGTTCACAAAACGGATCCCGAATGACCCGAAACAGGCTTAATCCCGTCATTCGTTAACGACTGCAGCACCAACCAAGGAAGGAAAAGCTACCTGCGTTCATCCGTGCGCCAGGCCAATTCCTCAAGTACCCCGCCCTCTCGTCTCTCCCCCCCCACCTCTCGCCCTCACCTCCAGCCGAACCTCATGCGACAGGCCTGATCATATTCTACCTCACTTCCTCCTCCATCTCCACTCTACAAAACATCACCACCCGCCTCCTTTTGCGTCTCCACCGACCGGTGTGCTCTGCACTCTCGATCCTCCATATCTACAGCGGCCAGCAGTTAAAGTTGCCACTACAATACCGCCGATATGGCGTCCGACCAGGACAACTCGGGCCTCGATGCGCCAGGCTCACAGTTCCACAGACCCATTCTGCAATCCATGCCCGATACGCGCCAGCAGAGCTTTGACGAGATCTACGGCCCCCCCGAGAACTTCTTGGAGATTGAGGTGAGTTTTCCTCTCCCTCTCTCTTGCGCCCCGTGCAGGACCCAGACACCACCAGACATATGAAAACAGTGAGACATAGACCACAGAAGAGGCTTACCAAAGCGCCATATATAGGTCCGCAACCCAAGAACGCACGGCATGGGCCGCCACATGTATACCGACTACGAGATCCTCTGCCGCACAAACATTCCCGCCTTCAAGCTGCGACAGAGCAGCGTCCGCCGCCGTTACTCGGACTTCGAGTACTTCCGCGACATCCTCGAGCGCGAGAGCGCCCGCGTCACCATCCCACCCCTGCCTGGCAAGGTCTTCACCAACCGCTTCAGCGACGACGTCATCGAGGGTCGTCGCGCCGGGCTTGAGAAGTTCCTCAAGATCGTCGTTGGTCACCCCCTGCTGCAGACGGGGAGCAAGGTCCTGGCTGCCTTTGTCCAGGGTGAGTTTGTCGCTAGATCCATTCTTGCTATCATGATGTCTCGATTGACGCCCTTGCAGACCCCAACTGGGATCGCAACGCCTGGTGACGCCTCCGTCTAATCTGGCCCTTTAAAACCATGTCCTCTTCTCGCTCTCGCTCTCGCTCTCCATCTCCGTCTTCACCACGCAAACCTCGAAAGCTTCGCAAGCGAAACCCGGCTCTTAACCAGCGAGACGCCCTTCTCGATAACATGCCTTCTCCGTGACTACAGCAGCAAGCCAAGGAAATGAGGAGGACGAGAAGCTGGAATGGTGTTCCTCTTCACGTACATATTATTCCCTCTTCGTTTCATGCTGGCAAAAAGCAAACTCTGGTCCAGCCGTTATGTTTCAATCCGTTCCAAAAACTCTTTCACTTGTATTCCATGTTCTGAAGTTCTGGGATTTACTTGTACGGCGACGCATTCTTGTTTCACTCATGAGGGGCGTTGATGGACGGATGGACTGTCTTGTATCCTTATTTTCTGCTCTCAATAACTACTTAGAGTGATTCGCCTTACCAGGATTCCTCTGTGAGACGGAGCGCGTGGTTTAGTGCATGCACGCAGTGAACAGTTACGTGATTTGACGTTCAACGTTTATTGATTTCTTCATTACACTTGATGGGAAGTGAAGACCTCTCTATCCAGAATGCGTGCAAGCTTGCGATGATACAGCTACAACGTGATATCCTGAAGATGCAAACGCGCCTCCTGTTATACATAATTTCGTACATGATCCTTGTGTGTGTGAGCATGAGTGTGGTGTTTTAACATTCCCCTCTACTAATCCGTCCGCTCGCCAAACGCCAAAAAGAAAAAAAAAGAAGAAAAAAAGGTTCTTTACCGCACCGTCACACCTTTTGTTAGTTTCTCGTAAGTTCCTCATGCCCGCACTCTTTTAAAACCCTGGGTGTTGTACATTGATACAATAGCGAGTGGTGTTCAGTTCAGCTTAAAAGCTTCACAATAACTCGCGTCAAATGGTGTTACAAGTTGTTGGGCAACATGTGGGAGTCTGGGCCAAGTCTGGTCCAAGTCTGGTCTCATCATCCCGTTATGCTGTCTCACGATTGAATGTGCTGCTCGTGGCCAAAAGCTCTACGCAGGTGTATGGAACAGTCGAAGGATGCCTTCGTACATGGCAAACATGATGGCAGCGCTGGGTACTGTTCGCATCAGGTGAGGGGTCAGACCACCGTAGAGACCCATAACACCCTCCTCAAGCCAGACGAGCTTGAAGCATTGAACAAGGCCGGTATACTTGGGCAGACCATTCTGCATAGGCGCCTGTCGTAGTCGCGTGCGCGCAACCTATCTTATTGTCAGCATAATAGAACAACCCCCTGTCTCACATCAACGACGTACCTCGTGGGGATAAGCGATAACAGCAGCGACCAGCTTGGCGCTTCCCGCAGCGAAACCCTTTCCAGTCCAGTCCACAGTGTTATCCCACCACGTCTTCTCACGACCGCTGCGGATAAGCTCATTCTCCCTGCGGGCCAGAGATACCTTCATCTGTTCGTAAAGCATCCATTGCATCGTTGACTCTACCACGCCGAGATAGCTAGCGCTCATGCCGCGGTAAAGACTGCGGATGCCTTCGTCTCG
This sequence comes from Fusarium nurragi, assembly GCA_012977755.1. NCBI lineage: Eukaryota > Fungi > Ascomycota > Sordariomycetes > Hypocreales > Nectriaceae > Fusarium > Fusarium nurragi. The sequence goes on from JAALXI010000020.1 coordinate 68,427, forward strand.
AATGATTTGACGTATACAATCGTAGCTGTTGCGATACTTGCGTAACTGAGCACTGCCAGCTGCCACATTCTTATCCAGTTGTAGACGAGTCTTGATCATCCAGATAGGGTTCGTGGCCGTTGAGGTAATAACACCGGCTACCACACCTGCCGACAAGTGAACCCATGGAGCCTCTACGCCATTGTTGAGATGCTCGGAGATCAGGCGCTTTCCGTTGCCGTAAACGTAGAAGTTGATGGAGCGAGCAGGTACAACTCCAACCGTAGTTGGGCCGAGACCTTTGAAGAGTGCGCGCCAACCTTCGTTCCTGTATACTGAGCTGAGAATCTGGAGGGTGTCGTTGAGGTGGTATAGTGCGGTTCGGGCAGGGTTGAGTCGGCCAAGGGCTTGAACTTGAGCTTCGCGCTGGGCTTGGATTTGGGCCTGGTAGAAGTCGGATTGTAATCGGGTCTTGAGCACATCGAGGGGGGCAGTCATTGCTGCAGCAGTCATTCCTCCAACACTATAGATCAGATTAAGTCAGCCTCGTAGCTCTTCACGAATTGCTCTTGCAGCACGTTGTCGCATGTCAATTGGCAATGGGACAGAAGTTTCACCTACCCGCCAGCGACCATGTGGACCCAGGATTTAGCAAAGGGCAATGCCTTAACGTTGCCTTGAACAGGAGTGTCATCGGGGAGGACATCGCCAGTCTCTCGTGACTGAATAAGTGCCGAGTGGTCGATCGGCACATGTGTATGATGGAACGGTTTCTCGTCGCGGCTAGTCATAATGGGCGTCGTAGAATGGTGATGCGACATTGTGAGAAGTAGTGGCCAAGTTTATTTCAACACAAGAATCTTGGTCTCCTTCGATATTGGCTGTTCCGTCGCCTTCACTTGTTCTTCAACTCGATCCGTCGTCTAAATTCGAGTCTGCGCGGGAGTGTCGGCAGACGGAGCAAGCTCTAATGCAGCTTCTCTATGCCCTGTAGTTAAGAGAACATGCGTGATGCAAATATCGATCAAGTGTAGACGGGGGTCCAGTTGCCAGAGTATGTTGAAAAAGAGGAATGGCCTCTGTTAATCGGTGATCGAAAAAAAGATGGAGAATCTTTTCATGAATCAGCGAAGCGGTAGGAGCAAGTCGCCTCTAATCGCCTCCTGCTAGCAACCACTGCCAACTTTTTTCTATGACTGCCACTGGACGCGCTTCGACTGGTAAAGTGGCGCCTTGGTGGGCCTGCAAAGGTACGTATCTTTTGACACCCAAAGCCTTAAATGTGGGACTTGCATTGGTATCACAGGTGAAGACGCATTATCTAACGTCAACAGATATATCACATCTTCTACGTAAAACTATCTCGCTAGGCTTAAATACAAACAACTAGGTTTAACACGGATTTGCATTCATTGTATCATCATACATTGACCAGTTTCCCTTTCTTCGTCGTCATCGGCCCTAACAGGCTTGTTCTTTCATGCGCAAAATGCCAACGGAGCTATTCTAACTATATAGTATCAGCTGGGTGAAGGATTCAACGAACCATCACCACTCCTGTACGTACTGCTCGAAGCTATTGCTAGCGAACTTGTCAGACCTGCAGCATTTGTGGCAGGCTGTAAGGTTTCGACTGAATGTGTACTGTGATCCGATCTGGCTGATTGCCCCAGTCCGAAAGGGAGTCGGTGCCGCTCAGCACTCAGGTCGAATCGATGCATCGATGCAGTTGACGGCTCCATCGTGCTAGGAAGATGCCCGTTGTCTCGGCTGGGTGGTCTAGATCCTTCGTCTGTCCCGTATGTTCCTGGTGTTCTTTCTCCAGACGTCCTGCCTGCATCTTGTCGATGCCCATGCCGACTTGATTGTCCATCCTTCGGGTCTAATATTTCTGGACCTGGTCCACTGTCTGATTGTCCATCAACATCCATCTCATCCCTGAGGCCCATGTCTCGTTTAAGCTGTCGAATCTCGTCGTCCGTCACTGTTTTCCAACTGCATTTAGCATGCTTCTTTGTACATCCCGAACAAGCTGTCAAGTGTTTGACGCATTCTACTCGGAGTCTTCGACAACGATCACATGGCGGATGTATCACATCTCCTTTGCCCAGCTGGTCTGTTCTCTGTGCGATAAGGGGCCGAAAAGCTGCCTCGCGGCTGTCCATGATAGGCTGTATTGTGGCTTCTGCTGGGTGTCCACCATATCGTGACCCATGCGTTTGAGAGTGAGCTGTGCTGTGAGATGGCGACGGTTGACTTAGTGTAGTTAGAGGAATCCCCGTGACTGACGTCGATCGTGAGGGTGGTGGTGAAGCTGAAGCTGTGAGAAACTGCTGCAACAAATCTGCATGCAAATCGTATCCAGCACCAAAGTTGGCCGCTCGCTGAGAACTGGTACTGCTGGTGCTGTTGGCGGGCTGATAACGTGAAGGGGATGCCTCCTGTGTGCTGCGACGCCGGCGAATATCTTGCTTTCGTTGTCCAAGCCGATGGTTGAGTATACGAGCCCTTGCCGCTACTTCATCAGCCTTCTTGTAAAGAATAGATGTCCTTTGTTCGAGGATGTCCAAAGTTGCTAGTTCTGCTGTCTCGTCTTCTTCGACGGGGTGGTCCAGGGGAAACCTGTCCAGAGCACCAGACCATACCAGACGCCAGTCATCTTCCAATATTTCGACCTGCGAGCCTTTGAGAACAAATTGACAGCACCGGGAGCCGTCTGGTTTTTGAACAAGGGTGAAATCCTTAGGATTCGATCTGGCAAAACTGACGACATCAAGCCAGCTGATGGGGTTGGAAAATGGTTGAAGTGGTGTTGTCCTAATTGGCCCATCGAAAAACTTCTCAATGCCTCTCAAGAGCCGGGGACCCGTGAGCTTGGCTCCCAGACTTGCCGCAAGACTCTCATGTCTATCCAAAACGCCTGATGCATGTCAGCCAGAGCGCTAATACTGCAAAATTGAACCAGAGGTCTTAGCAGCCTTACTCTCATATTCGCTAATTAAGCCAATGATATCGGCAAACGTGTCGGCATCACCTTGAACGAGGCTTAAATGAGAAGTATTTGATCTCGAGAGATAATGGATATTACCAGGAGCGCCTTGAGTGTCGGGTTAGCATATCCTCCAAGCGAACAAGCCGTGCCAGCGCACCAAGACGGATAAGTCGGATACAAAAGCAACAAGCATGTACGTCCCTGGAGGAGTCGAGCTAAACGCTGCATCCGGCGAGGGGGTCAAACGAAGAGAAAACGGCTGATTTGGAGGACCGTTCGCGCGTGCCATAGCCATAAAGCGACAACATGCATCAAGGCATGATTGTAGGACGCAAAGACACAGTATATGCAATGACGACTAAGTCAAGACAGACGGTCTGGCGCGGATGCCACAAATGGAACGTCTCAGGTTTTGAGGCGACACAACATGGTGCAGCGCTGGATGACTGGTGTCATACTGGACATACCTTGTTGAAGAGGTGTAGGGGCATGCTGAGCACGCCCTTGGCCACCGGCATCATCGACATCACGCTTTCGTTTTGCGGGCTCTGAGTCGGAAGTATGGCCCATGATGGGTGGTTGTGTGTAAAACGCGGTATGTTGTTCAGGGAGACGCAAATCGGTCACCAAATGTGTTACTGTAATAGAATGAGGCGCTTGTGTTCGTCCAATAACCGTCCTAACCGAAATTGAACCCTCGATTGCCCTTCCAAGACAGGGAAATCTGTCTGAATATTGCTGAAAATATGGACAAAACACGGAAATATCCAGGGCGTGTATGAGAGGATTCAAGGTAACGAGGAAAGGAGAGTCAGGTGGGTGGCGATGCCGCGAAGGGATTGCGACTGGGATGAAGGCAGGAGGTAGGTAAAGTGAGACGAGAGACGAGAGACGAGACGAGAGGACAACAGCAGCGGTTATTGGATATTCATGGCGATAGAATGAAGCTGGACTGAGTTGGAAATAGATTGGGAGGACGATGCTGCCGATTTATTGTGTCAAGGGGAGAGAATGTATATCCAGATGCAGGTCAAGGGCCGCCAAGAGGAGGGCAATTGTTGATGCTCCGTCGAGAATGGCTCAATTTGCTCCGGCACAGAAAATCCCTCGCATGGAACAGCGCAGCGAGCTACGAGCGGTATAATTGGAGACTCTAAGTTAAGTTAAGTGGGCGAAGATGATCTGTTAACTAACAGCAAGAGAAAAGGAGATTGAAGAGTAGAATGAGATGGCGGGAAAAAGAGTCTCAAGCAAGAAATAAAGTGCCGAGACGATGTGGGGGAGGAGCAAGAGGCCAGGCTGGGGCAGGACCGTCAGGTCAACGGAGGAGGAAAGAGCCCGTGGTTACCAGGGTAAAACGGCAAGTACCTAAAATGGATGACAGGTGCTGAAATGGTTCAAAGAGGCTTACTGAGAACTCTAATAAGGGAAAGCAGTGAGGTAGGCAAGAACCAGAGCGGCAGGAGTCGCAGTAGGAGTTGCAGCGAGACGGATAGTTGATTTCCTCTTTTGGACAGTTGGCGATTGACGTTCAAGAGGCCTCCTTTAACAAGAGAGGAAAGGTACTTGCAGGTAGAAAACAACTCATACACTCATTGTTTGCAACATTCTGGGCGGGATGTATCTATCATACACATGATGCCCCAGACGCTCTGATACAGGCCCTTGCGCGGGATCTTTGTATCCACGAGGCTGTGCTGCATTTCTGTAGGCTACTTTAGCTTGCACGGATGGACTTACGGGCGGTAACAACACAAATTACAAGCGGCATGTAATATCATTGGCTTCGGATGATCCTGCGGTCAGTCAACTCGTCGATCTACGTCTAATTCTGCTGTAACGCTGGTCCCCGAGGCACGCGAGCGATATTTTGCAGTCCGGTGCCCGTATTCTCTGTGATCAACTCAATATGACCTCGGTTTCTCTGCACTGGATGTCGGCAGGTGAGTATCACTAATCGACCAAGTCCTATTGTGTTTTAGTAGACTTGATATTGAAAGACTCCAGTACTATTAGAATCAGTTACAGAGATACAGACCTGTTTGGAGGGTATGAGGTGTAATCGTATTCCCGTTCACATGAAAAAGTTGCTTATATCCAGGCTTGTCACTCATTGGCCGAACCGTAACAATTGGGTGCGAAGCTCAGCAGCACCAAGCTCGCCATCTCATTCTCACAGTCCACTCTCACACCCCACATTTAGACCCCAAATCCACACACTCTGTCGTCCCCATCAGTACTAGCCCCCTTCACCCCACCAAAGCAATCACAAGTTCCAACATCGAACCCAAACCCCAAGCTCATCACCCAATATCCCACCCCATCTCCCCAAACCACCCACCCC
>JAALXI010000021.1:0-124776 GCA_012977755.1 Fusarium nurragi
TATATATAGTTATATTATTTCTTTAATTAAATGGCCTACTAATTCCCCTAACCTTAGTCCTATAGAAAATCTATGGAATATTCTAAAAAGAGATTTAAAGAGGTTATTCCCACATCTTAAGGATCTAAAGAATAATAAGCCTAATCAAGCCGAATTTAAGCGCTATATAATTACTATATAGGAAGCTATCCCCCAAAAGACAATTCAGAAGCTAATAGACTTAATATATAACAGATTAGTCGCTATACGAAATGCATAAGGTTGGTATATAAAATATTAAACACCACATTTAGGGGATTATTTTAATATATCTTATGAATTTATTAGATTTTAATTAATAATTAATTTGCAATATAAAGATCCCTGGTTATAATGCAGGGCTTGGTGTTGTGGTGGGGTGGGTACAGACTTTAGTCACATTATTGTACTAGCCACGCGGGTGATGGCATCCCCAAATCTCACCAATCAGGCCCAGCGGCTTGAAAGCCTCCCGGCAGACAAGGACGTCAGTGCTGACGGCATTATCCCATGGTAAGCTGGATATTCTCAAGATTCTGCTTCATTATGGGGCCTATGTCAACATTGGATGCGAATAGCAAAAGCTGAATAGTATTATTAACACCCAGACACGAAGCGTATCGTTATTCATTCCTTTCCCATTGCTCTATTCGCTTCAAGACTCCTCTCTACCGCTGCTGCTACCACTCCGGAGAAATCTCCTTGTTCTAATCTGCCCATAGCCTGTTCAGTGCTGCCCCCGGGAACACAGACATCGTCAATCAGTGACTGAAGAGATCTTCCATCCTGCATGGCTTGAATAGTTGCTCCTAGACTGGATTGCTTGACAAGCGCTGCGGCCGTGTCTGGTGGTAGACCGTGTGAAATGCCGGCTTCGACAAGGGCAGAAAGCAACTTGAAGAAATAAGCAGGGCTAGATCTTGGCTGGAGTTAGTATCCGGCCGGTAATTTATGGGCTAGTACTTACCCCGAAATAGAAGCAGCTACATCGATCCCGCTCTCTTGATTGACAAAGCTAACCTGGGGAGATACAGCGCGGAAGAGACCGGCAACTATTGAAGCTTGTTGCGCCGTCACAGCCTTGTTTGCAAACATGGCGGTGGCCCCTTCTCTCACTGCCACGGGAGTGTTAGGCATAGTCCTCACCACCGAGGCCCCCTCAGGAAGCCAGCTTTCCAGCTGCGCGATCGTGATGCCAGGGCACATGGTGACAAAGGTTGGTTTCGGGTGCATGGGCCAATGTGAGTACACATGTCGAATATCCTCGCATACATCGCTAGTGGCCCATGGCTGAGTGCAGATCAGAACAACATGTGCTGTTGGGGTCTTGTCGAGCTTTTGCCACGGATTGTCCCATAGTATAGGAGTCCGATTGCCCAGCGACACAACAATAGATGGGTAGCGCTCAGCAAGATCCTTGACATGATCTGGTCTACGCCCTGTGACGCGGATCACCACGTCTGAGCCATTGTTGTTGTCGAGTAGACCATCAATCATGCAGCGCGCGAGAACGCCTCCGCCAATATACGTACAGGCTGTTGTTTCCTTGGTTTCGAAACAGGGCATGGTAACTATGGCTGTCTTGGAACCGGATACTGGTGATACCGATGTCGTAGTGAATAAACGAGCACGTCAAGAATGAGGTGGATTGTAAAGGGAGTGCCACTGGTCGGTGGCTTGTGTAAGATGGATGGTAAGACTGCTTGAAGGTAACGGACAGCAGATGCTTTTAAGCTCGGGACGTCATACACGGTGAAAAATTGCTCACTGCTGATTATGCTACCCACCATGTTACTGTGATCCCGCAGCATCAGCTTATGTCAGTCGACCAAACGTGCTGCGCCTGCATGATGCGTTTGCGAAGACCCGAGTAGGTACAGCAGGTTCTAACCAATAATTGATGTCATTTGAGCCTTGTGATGCTTGTGCACAGGCTATCCGTACAGGGATGGGAAATGTACCAAACTGGGCCCTGATCTACCTCATTTCAACCCCTGCTGCTTGTACTTTAGGCGACTCAGTGCTTGGCCATCACATCTTTGCCCGCTCTGTCAAGATAATCTCCAAAGAACGATACGGTTAGTCATTAGTCACATGTATCAGCGAAGATAGAAGACATTTTTGGTCTGAAAATATGTGTTACAATTATTCTCATATCTCGATGCGTCAAACACATGTGCTAAAGTAGACTGTGCCACAAGACCCTACTAAAATTCTTCACCGACGCAAAGAACGAGGATTGCAAGTTTTAGTCTTGTCATAGACTACATATCCGACGCTCTGTCTGCTTTGACGTTCTTATACTGTTCATCCCTTAACTCCTGGCACCATGCAGAAGCGTCTTTGATTTCTCCTGTCTAAATCCCCGTCAGAGTACCTCACAACCATTCGAAGCATGGTCCATCGGCTAAAAACGTGAACTCTCTATTCGTGGACTTATGATAGATCAAAGAACACGGTCTGATGATTGCCGCTATCCTAACAGCAAATACTTCGACGAAGCTCGCAAGCTCATCAAGCTCGACCTTGTGGGTGGACCATTGGTTAACGAATGAAGTAGTAGCATGGTTATTTACTCACTTTCGACTTGGAAGGGCAATTGAGCGCTGCATCACCCAGTATCCGACTCCGAGAACTCTCATTATACGACACGGGCAAACAGGACAGCCCGTCCAAGCTGTGCTAATAAATGGAAACGAGGCCCCCTTAACCCTGTTCATCACTGACAACGTAGATTCGTCCTTGGACCAGGAAAGAAGATGCCATTGGATGCATCGCAGCCTGGGCGAGCCCTTGCAGAAGGTATCTGTTGTGAAAATTAGTTCAGGCCCTACTCATCTTATCTGGCATTTAAATCACGCTGCATACGATGCGTGGAGTCTTGCGAAGCCGACCAGACCAAGTACAGTATCAGCGAACCTATAACGGGAGCTGACGGAAACTATTCGCTGTTGTTGGGAGGCGCACTATCGGGTGCCCCTGCGCTCGAAGAAACACCCTTGACAGGAGGCTCAACTGAAGAGGTACCGCTTGGCCTCCAGAGATCACAGAAGATGACGCACGGAGAAGATTAAAAGATAAGCGAAGATGAAATCTCATTGACATAACGAGAAGCTACAGTGGATATACCGCCAAGGATCCCGAGGAAGAAATCCAGTGTTCCACGATCCGGACCTTAAAAGGTGTGGAGATAGTCGCCAATGAAGTTGTTACCAAGCTTTGCGACATTCTCAGCAATCTCTCCTGCACCGAAGGATTTAGCTAGAATCTTCGCCACCTCAGTAAGCTTGCTCTGCATAGTGACGATCATGAAACGGTGCTTCTGGTGTTAGTAAGGGCCGCTGTGCCAGTGGTGCAATGCACATACCTGGTAAGGCTTGTTGTCCTTGTCGTGAAGAGCCACCCAGCGGCCATCACCGATGTTGTTCTTCTGGCCGTACTGGAAACGGTCGCTAATGGTAACGATCCAAGAGTCTGGGGGATTACTCAGTAACATTTCTACATATAGTTCTTTAGGTGATACATACTGCCCTCCTGTCTGGCACCAGGAAGTCTGCCGATATAATCGTTGTTGTTCAAGTCCTTGTAGTGGCGGTCCTGGATGTACATCAAGACATCTGCATTGCCTTTGGATTGGTTCTTGGCGTTGACTAGATAGTAGCGGGCAGTGCGAGTGCGGAAAGATTGAGACCATGAGATCTCAATAGCGTTCTGCTCAGACTCCCCGGTGTAGACGGGGACAATGAGGACGTCACCTTTGGTAGGGATGGACATTGTTGAAAGCTTGATTGGAAGGTGTTTGGGAGTAGAAATATGGTAAAAGAAGGCTGTTTGATGACTGCTGTTGATGATGAGAAGATGAAAGACGTGGGAAATAATGAGGGTTATATACTAAAAGTCATTGAGTTGAAGGACTGGCATTACACATCCTGCGATAGTATGTTGTCCTGAAGCCTGTTGTTGATTAGTCTGCTATAATGTGGTTATAGACATAGCTGAAAGGATGCTTGAGAATCATAGTAGCTGTCATCTCTAATGGTTTGGAATGGCGTGTCTTGTTTCAACCGATTATTGGCGAATTATTGATCCTAGTCACCAATCGATTAGGATCTGTAGTTTCATGCGTGATGGTGTTTGCCACCAATGGAGTATGCTGAATTTGGCGCCTGGTCATCTGTATTGGGTCTACGTCTGCAAATATCGTACAACGTTTTGGCTCAACTACATAGTTCTTGACGCCTTTATTACCTTTCTGGAAATTCGAGGCTAGCTGAGATGCATAGCTCGCCACAAGGGATCACGGCGTTGGTGGTCTAGGCCCATGCATGTCTCGGCCCGCCCTAGTCCTGTTGAAGCCACAACGTCGACAAATTGGTTCCTGCAGGTCCTAGTCTGGGCAAGTGAGCTATCGATATCACCTGTAATGGAACCATGTATCACCTACTCCGTCGTCTTATGCAACCGGTAGAGAGGTTTCACACACTAGTGCGACACGCGCATATCTTAGGCTTATGGCTTGGCTTGCTGGTCTTCGATCCTTACTACATTTTCGAGATAGCCACGCTTTCCTGAGACATTCTAACCTCGAAGCTATACCCACAGCCGGGTCAAGGCAGATGGGATGTGCACGCTTCGGTCACGTCTAAGGCAATGGCCTCTCCAGGCTGGCTGTGATGAGACACATCGCGACTAGCAGAGGTAAAGGAATCGTAACACCATCGTTCTCATTTCTGGCTGGGGTGGTATGCACATCAGAAAATCTTGGCAGTTTCAGTACATTTGGTTTTGTGGCTAGCTGTTGTTCTAAAAGAGGTTTGAGGAAAGAGAGGGCGGCTACATCTTGGGAATGTGGCCCAATAGTCTAAGAAAAACCAAACCCTGGAATCTAGACATCTCCCTATGGTGTTCTATCATACTTAACGACGAGCCTAACCCTTTAATATGTATTCCATGCACTCGTAAACAGTGCAACCTTAGAGTTATTTGGATAAGATACACGGATAACCTAGACGTTAGGAAGTCTGCCTTCTAAGATTCAGTAAGGATGTTGACCTATAGTAAACTCGATAGAGTAATGCCGAAGTCACAAGGACAAAAGTTTGAGCACCTACCTCAGCTGTCAAGATGACTTGGCTTACCTGGACATGTGGCGACTTATAGCTGTTGTGGCTGTAAAAGAGGGCGCCAGGCAGGTATGCACCCACGGAGAGTCCTTCCTGATGCATTTCAGCTCTCCTCGATAGCAAAGTAATACGAATTACTAACTCGGAACCGCGAGATGATGTCTTCAATTCCCTAGGAACGAGACTTTAGATAACGTATAGAGGAAATGACTTGCACCTCCACATCTGCAAGCCATCATTAGCCACCTGCTCGCTCAATTCGAAGTGACCCATCCTCCGGGCGTTAACCTACCCAGGGCTGATATGTGATGCAGCCCGCATGAAGTTCAGCTTCTTCGAATACCAGCCTGAAACATCTTCCAATATGTCCTGGATAAAATATTTGATGGTGACATCTGGATCTCTCGGACTTCCCCTTATGGAGATGGGATGAGGTTCGGCGCTGCTGAGGCTGGCAAGCTTCGGAGGAGAATACCAAGAATGGATAAGCTAGTGAAGGGAGGATATTCGCTTGAGATGGATGCGAGTAGAGAGGTTTGATGTGAAGATGTGTTCATCTCTTCTTTGCTTAATCAGAAGCAAAATGACGAGAGGGGCATTTGCATGAACTGAAATTGCAGTATAAGATACCCGTCGTCCACTACTCTAATCACCCAGCATCACTCAACATCTTCGCTCATCATCCCTTCCAACACGACTTCTTCAATACAATACACTTGCTTCTTATCAACTGTGGTACGATGTGCTCGACTCTCAGCGTCTCCAGCCGCCCGGCTGCATGGACCCTTGACCAGCCGACTTCTTCTTCACCGGCTGAGGCAATAGTCAAGCCATGCGGGTTTGAGTCTGCCGAGTTCAACTCTGCAGGTTTCACCGCTACAGATGTCTCTTCAACCGGCTTCCAGAAGGTGTCCGAGTCTGTTGAGAAGCACGGACTCACCTTTCCTGATACCACCATCTCTCCAGATGCTGGAATGGTTCGCTGTGGGTAATCATATATCCTTTTAGAGAGATACACTAACGCTTAATATTTACCAGCTATTGTCAAAATTGAGGCGCGCTTCGCCAACAAACTGACAGGCTACTCCATCTGGAAGATCAGCACGGGACTTCTTGTCAGCTCCGACCTCGTCGTTGCTGGAAGCGAGGCCGTCTACGATGCTGAATACCAGCTCGGGGCCGCCACGCAGGTCAGGTGCTATATCGGCTATGCTGGACCTGGATCTTCCGAAATCCAGCCTCGATATGGCCAGCGAGTGGTCTTCTCCGCAGACTGGGCAGAGGGTTCCGAGAGACGCTCACGCGACATTGCCTTCATTCAAGTTGCCCAGCCCTTCGCGATGAAAGCTGAAGCCATTCCAGTTCAGGGTGAGTGACTGATCCACTTTGTTGGAATTTTGACTCGGATATGCTGACATCTATAGAACAACCTGCTGACCCAGCTGCTGTTACCGTGACTGTTTGCAGCAACTGCAGCGGTCACGAAGCTTCTGTCCCGGAGCCAGTCGCTCAGCCTGATCTTGAACCAGAGCTCACTTTGCCCGAAGTTCCCGTGTGCGTGGAGCCCGTCACCAAGGAGCCTGAGCCTGAGATTCCCGCTCCGACAGTTGAGCCAGCCCCCAAAGTAAATTCCGAGAGTGAATATGTCGATGTCGAGGTTGTGAACACTCCCGACACCTCCATTGCTGGAGAGACCGATGCCTTCTACGAGACCCTCAGGACTGTTTCACAGATTGACACCAAGACCCTTGACATTGAGTCGTCTTTGATCGACGATGTCGGCCAGTTTGTCAGTGTTGCCGCTGGAGCTCTTGTCAGCTATGTTGTTGGAGCGGAGACTATCTCCAGCGGCAAAGCCACCAAGCTTCCCGGCGTTACTGAGAGGGCTCTTCTCGCCGAGGCATCCCTCCAGGCCGTTTTCGCTATCGAGCAGTCTGATGAGTTAGACGAGATTATTGCGAGTATGAAGGAGAACTGGACAGCCAATGCTCCCCAGATCGACCAACTTTCCGAAGTACTTGCCCTTTATCTCGCCGAGGCCGCTCGATACATTGTCGATTACCACCAGGAAGATAATATTGAGCACGTCTCCGGATCCAAGCCTCTCAAGCGCCGAAACCTTGGCATTCGACAGTTCCCAGCAAACGAGAGTACAAAGGCCTTCATTAAGGGGCTTTTCCAACCCACTCTTCCTCTCGCTGGCCGTGAAGACGTCTTCTCTTCCCTAGGCCCTGCTCTACGGAGTGCCTTCTCTGCCACGGGAGATATTGTTTCCAAGGCTGGAAAAATCGCCGTTGATGAGATTACGCCTAAGCTTCTCAAGAAGTGTCAGGGAGCTGCTGCATCAGCGGCCGATATACAGGCCACCCGTGTCCTCGTTCAACGAGCCATCATGGCAGACGCGGCCTACCAAGCGATTTCGACCGTTCCCCAAGCGAAGCTTGAAATTCTAAAGGCCATTCCTCTTAACTCCGAGGTTCGACAGAGTGAGAACATCTTCGACTTCATCAAGACCATCATGCAGAGTATTGGGCCTGTTTGCCTCCACGACGCGAAGCAGGCTGTGCAGAGGTTCACTCCTCTTCTCATGGATTCTTCCACCAAGGGGCTCAAAACCGTTGCTCCCGCTCAGGCCCCCGCACAGCCCGCCAGCAGCAAGTTTGCCCTTCGCGACTTTCTCAGTAACAAGAAGGGTGCCGTAAAGACGCTCTGAGGGTCAGCTCACAAGAAGGATGTTGGTCTATGATCCTGTGATGAGCTTGGATGATGCATTGAAGAACTGCCAAAGGGAAGGAGAACCCAACGTAAAAATCACCACGAGTCGACATGTGACTGGAGAGGCGCGCCATGAGAGAGGATCCGAGTATAACCAGGTTTGACATCGGTACCGGCCGCAACCGGGAATTTCCCTTTGTCTATTGTTTAGTGTATCTTATTATTTCAATTTTCGCTCATTAATTAGTTTTGCTCTTTGTCAAAATAAACGATTTACTGCTTTTGCATCAAATTCACTCGGTTCACCATGTCAGAATAGCTAATAATAGCAACGAGGCCATACAGCTGCTGATTCTCACGATCTTAAACCCAACATGTTCATTCAGATAACTGACTAACACCTCTTAATACCTGACTTTAATGCCTAGAATCTAATCAAGCATACTGGAAATGCTTTGCTTGTAGGACTCTATCCACAAGATCTTCAGGATCAGTCCCTTCTGGCCTAGGTACACAACTGTCGTTCCGCACAGGAGATAAGGGGTTCGGACCAGTCAGGCGCACCAGTTCCTCCTGGATATCAGATATGCTTTTGTCCCACAAGCATGGTAAGATACCGAGTAGGTTCTCGAAGGAGCTACAAACCCAGTGGCATAATTCTAAAGGTACGAGATCAAGTGAGAATCTCAATTCAATATTGATTGTTTCATCAACTTGAGGCATCGCTGTGATCCAAACATCGGCAGAGTCTGTGCCTTGTCCAACTCCACTGATGGTACACTCAGTGTCGCCCAGTCTAAGCGTATGTCCAAATTCTTCGTGGTTTTGGAACAAAATAGCCGAGTTGAAGCGCGTTGTCGGCCATTGGGTACAATTCTTGACAATCGAACGGAAACCTACATGTTGGTGCGAGAGGCTTTCGTTGGTCTGCTCTTGTACTTCCTTGACAATCATCGCCATGGTCTTTCGCTCTTCACCCATGGAGACTCGTATAGGTACCAAGTTGATGCAGGGGCCTACGAACTCCTGTGCACTACCGTGAAGTCTTGTGTCTAAGAATCGGTTTGCACTCAAAAAGCTGAAGACAGTATCCTGTTTCTCAAGGATTTGTGAGAGTAAGCAGGACCATGCAGCTTTGAGGACGGTAGCTGGCGTGCCATGGGGGCTGGCGAGATTCGTTGTCGGTACCTTTATAGTTGCATGGTGTTGCTGGTTACCCGAGTTATGGGTCTGTTGCTTCACGCTACCGCCCGGCGCCAGGGGGTATGATATGGAACCTTTCAGTAATTCTCGCCAGAACTCATGCGATGCCACAAGTAACGCAGGCTCGACAATGTGAGAGGACCACTCAAGGAAGCTTGGCTGTCTGCGGGTGATATGTGTTCCTGCATAAATGTTTCTGAGATCAGTCAAGAGAAGACCCATAGCCATGGCATCATAGTGCGCGTGGTGAATTGTCAGAGTAAGTCTTAGACACTCTGAGCTTTTCTCATCGCCCATCAGGCTGAAGCGGGGTAGGATATCAAGCATATTAGAGGATACTGAGACTTGGTTCGTGAGCTTTTCGCCTGGCTGCAAGATATGAATTTGTTCTATTGGCAGACTCCGCAGTGTTAACTGCAATAGAGACTGATCGTTCTGGACGAAGACGGTTCGCAGGATGGCGTGATGGTTAATAACATGCTGACAAGCATCCTTGAGCCTAGTAAGATCCAAGCCGTTGCCTTCTGATCTAAAAGTAGGTTCAAGAGCAATGGTAGCAACATGGCTTCGACTATCGAAAAGATGTCCTTCTGAAAGCATCAAAGCTTGAAGGTCTGTTGCTGGAGCAATACCCTCTATGTTGGAAGTATTTAACCAGGGCTTCGATTTGACCAGAAGGCCCAGGCTTGAGACATGAGGCTGAATGACAGACGCGAGCCCGACAGTCTCGTCACGGCGGCGAGAAGAAAATGCAGACGTCTTGAGCGACATTGCAGCCAGAGTAGGTGATTTGAAAATATCAGTAACACTGAGCAGATACCCCGACGATCTAAGGGCTGCCGCAAGACGCATGGCGCGGATAGAGTTGCCACCCAGGGCAAAGAAATCATCAGCGGGTTGAATTGAAGGGGACGGAATGTCAAGGAGATTTGCCCAAGCTTGCTGAATGATTGATTCAAGCCCATTCAAAACTGCAGATGAACCATGGTGCTTGACGTTACCATTGGTGTTCGGCTTTCCAACAGCACGATAAGACATCAACTCTGCTTGTGACAACATGTTGGCAATCATGCGCAGAGCTTTGCGATCCGTCTTCATTGATGCATTTGTGGGAATCTTCCGGAGAGGGATGAAGAACTCTGGGACCATGTACGAGGGTAATGTCTGCCGCAAAGCCTCTCTCGCTGTTTCGGCAGTCTGGAGCAACGGCGGCAGGACATTGTTTGAGCTCGACGATGACAGGGCGTCACAAGTGGAAACCTGGCCAAACGCAGTCAGAAACGACTCTTGACTTGTCCCTCTCTGAATAGCTTCAACTGCCCAAATCGTGACGCCCGTAGCCTGTTGATTCAGCTGATGTTCAATCTCGCCAATCTCCATTCTCTGCCCGCGGATCTTGACTTGAAAATCCTTGCGGCCAGCAAAGACAAACGAGTCATTCGATCTCTGCGTGACTAGATCTCCAGACTTGTAGAAGCGGAATTTACCCAGCTCCAAGTTTGACAAAAGAGGATCATGCGTCCAAGCAGGCGGATCTATGAACGCTGCAGCCTCTGCTTGCGGATTGTTGACATAGCCTCGACCGACGATGGGCCCCTCGATGATGAGTTCGCCTATAGTTCCCACTGAAACAAGCTCGTCCGAGTTATCAGGGTTCACAACCCAATATCGACAACCTTCAGGCCGTCCGATATCCTGGAGAAATGTGCCATCGTCGTTCATTACAACGTCTCCACAGCTCGACATTCCCGTCTCACCAGGCCCATACGCATTCATGACACGAGCATGAGGAGCCCAAGTATCCAAGTTCTCCTGCTTCATTGGCTCCCCTGCTAGAACGACTGTTTCTATTGTAGGGGCATCCTGCGGAGTGAACAGAGTGGCATAGGTGGGCGTGCATTCGACATAGTTGGCTCTCGTGCGTTGGATAGCACCGGCGACATCATCAGCGGCTTCTTCCTCAGAGGGCATGCAGAGGCAGGCACCGGCCCAGAAGGCAAACATGACGTCCAAGAGACCGAAGTCGAACACAAAGTTGTTCAGCTGCAGGATACGGCTACGGGACGAGAGACCGAGCATAGGCACCATGTAATTGGAACTTGTGGCAAGGCTCTGATGGTGGAGGATAAGTCCCTTTGGTCGTCCTGTGCTTCCCGAGGTATATACCAGGTAACCAGCATGTTGTGGTTCGATACTGTAGGAACTAAACTCCGATCTAATATCATCATCGTTCGTGTGGTCATGTTCAAGAGACGTGAGGTCTACCACGTCAACGACACCATTGGGAAGGCAACCCGTCATCTTTCCAAGTCTATCGGCAGTGTTGATGAGAACCAACCTGGTTTTCGTCTCATAAAGAATGGTTGACAGGCGTTCTGATGGATGTGAAAAGTCCAGTGGTAGTAGGGCAGCACCAGATTTCCAGATCCCCAGCATGGTGACGATGGCACTTTTTGACTTGACACAACAGAAGGGTACAACGTCGTCAGCCCGAACGCCATGTGTTACCCGAAGTCGATATGCGAGGAGGTCTGAAAGACGATCCAGTTCAGCGTAGTTGAAATCTCCATCCCACGAGCAGACTGCAGGGGCATTTGGTTGTGACCGGGCGTGGGCTCGGAAGACACCGGGAACATGTTGACCCATTACAGCAACGGGAGGCTTCGCGTTCCATCGCTTGAGAAGGTCAAGATCGGGCGTGGGAGATGACGACTTGAGAATAGTCACGATGGGTTGATTTGCGTTTTGCATCATGTATTCAATCACCCTCGCAAATGTTTCTGCAATGCGTTTGATCAACGAGTCGGATATGGTCCCGCGTTGATGTGAGAGCCGAATCATTAGCCTAGTCTCCGAGTATTGAACTCCAACAACGATGGAATATTCGGTAGGGTCCTCGACATCTGCAACCTCAATCTTCAGATCACCTTCGCCCCCACTCAGATCTGTTGACCAGGAGCGCTGGATGGTCATGATGGTGTCAAAGAGTGGCGAGTCCCTCAGGCCCAACTCATCATGCAGTTCAGCCAAGTAGCAGCCTGAGTACCCCATGGCCCTGGAAGCATCACTCCTAGTCGTCTCAAGGATATCACTTATTGTTACTGTCTCGGGATGTTGAAGATCTAACTTGCAAGGCAGCATGGAGATCAAGGGGCCGACGATATCTGATGTGCTACCATTGCTTGGCAATGCTTCCTGGTCGGACCTGACAGATCCAAAGCAGACCGTTGAGTTGTCGGTATACATTCTCAGAACCAATGCCCATGCTGCATGCATGAACATAGCATTTGTGACACCTTGTTTTTGACAAAAGCTGTTGAGCAGCTGAGCATCGTCGAAGGGAACAATAGGGCCTCGAGCCTCGTAGTCCTTAGTTGCACTTGGCTCTCGAGGGAACACACATGGCTCGATACCGTACAAATAGTCTCTCCAATGCTTACGGGCATCTTCTCGATGCGATTGTAGCCAAACGACATAGTCGGAGAAGGGTCTGCCAGGAGCGACGGTGACGTTATGCCCACAGCTCATTTTTGTGTAAACTGAGCCAATAGTCTTCCATAGACGTTGGAACGTCGTTGCATCCGCCAACGCATGGCTGATTTCCAAGACAGCATGTACAACTGAAGTTGATTCGCGGTAAAGTGTCAAGTGATGCAGTGGTCTCTTTGGGTCCAGAAAATGCTTCTTTCGCGATGCCACGACTTGGGAAATCGTTGTTCCATCTGTAGGCATCTGCTCTATTGAAACAGAAGGTTCATTCCTCTCGAGGACAATTTGCTGAAAGGCGCTTTGGTCGGAAAGACCGGTGGTAAAGATGGTGCGGAGGACATCGTGAGCCTCACATACAGCTTTCCAGGTATGCGCTACCCTTTCGCTGTTGACCTCTTTCTCGCTGGAAGTGAGGGTAGCCACTAAGCGATTGTGATAATCATGTCCATTCAGCTGAGCAAACAATATGCCTTCTTGAGTCGCTGTACAAGGGTAGATCAACTTAACATTGTCTTCCGCAAGACCGATCTCCTCCAAGTGATTATGAAGAAAATCGATGACCCTGGGACGGTTAGAGCCCAACTCTAATAGCGGCAAGTCGCTGGCTGTCAAACGCTGGGCTTTGCCAGAGAGAGTCGAAATCATCTCTGTGAAACAATTCCCGAGATGCTCCTTAAACCAATGGACAACTTGGAGTTGACGGGACATGTGACGGTTGTAGTCAAGGGTGAGTGTGAGTCTTTCATCCTCGTCAATTGAAGCAAAGATACTCAAGAGGCCACTGGCTTCAGAGTCCCCTGTGACGTTTTCGAGATGCACCTGTGGCACATCGGTTCGGAGTTTGAGAAGAGCATCGTTGCGTGTGACTTGCTGCATGCGACCAGCAAAGTTGAAGACTAGCTCAACGTCGCTTCTCTTGAACGACAATGGGGTTTGCGCGCTGAAAACCTGCCTCGAGAAACCGTCAATAGCATTCTTTGACGCCTCGTGATACTCGTCCTTCACAGCCACGACAACCTCCTCCACGCCATTTGTTGTTTCGAGACCCCCAAGATAAAGGGGAAACAAGGTAGTAAACCAGCCGATAGTGCGCGAAGTATCAAGAGATCCATTCGCGGTATCCGTATCTCTGCCATGAGATTCACTGTATAGAGCAGGGATACCCCTGTTGGAAAAACAGCGTCGAAAGGACACGATAACAGCTGTTATCAGAAGAACCACTGGCGTCGTGTTGAAGGCCGTGTTGCAGGACTGGCCCATAATTTGCCTCGTCTGTTCTTGGTCCAAGGTGTGTTGTATCCTAATAACGTCTTTCACTCTGGGTACCACTCCTTGCATCCCCCAGAAACCATGGTCCATCTTGGGCCAAGTAGGTTGGGAAGAGAATGACTTGATCTTCAGAATTTCCTCTTGTCGTTGCACCCAAAGAGGGAATGGAAAGGTCCGAGGCAGAAGGTAAGTATTATCCTGGAGTATGGCTTCCAGGTCCTCCCACAGGATTCTCCAAGACACCAGATCAATCACAAGATGATGGGCGACTAAGAACAATGAAACATGTGCTTCGCGGTCGATAACGACATCAGCTGAAAAGACAGGTCCTTGGACGATATTGAGATTCCTTTGAGCTGTTGACACGATTTCCGTGAGCTTGTCTTGAGAGTCAACATTGTGATGTACACGAAAGGCCCAAGTAGGCTGATCTCCGCTCTCTGGTTGCACAGGAGCGATCCTCTGGCCCAGAGTGGCATTGCCCTGTGCATCTTGAACATGGGAGAAGCGGCATCTCAGCATCGAATGGTGTGCAACAATTCTGTCGAGAGCTATTTGGATACGTGCAGGCGTCACTAGTGTTAACATACTTGTGTTTATATCCAGCAAAAATGCCTGGTTGAACTGATTGTGCGATGCCGGACCATTGTTCTCAAACAAAAACTTCTGAATGGGGGACAGGGGCCAAATTTGGGATGCTTCAGCCGCTGTCATTATCGGGATAGTTTCAGGCAGCGAACTGTGGATAACTTGAATCTCCTTGGCTGACTCTGAAAGCGTGACGTTGCGCAAGAGGTCGGCCACAGCGATCTGTAGGCCCTTCCTTCGACAGCGCGTGGCTACTTGCATGGCTGTGATGGAGTCTCCGCCAAGTCGCATGAACGAGCTCTCCCGGCCAATTTTGCTGACTTCGATGCGCAAAACAACTGACCAAGAATGTTGCAGAGCCACCTCGGCTGGAGTGTTAGGAGGTGTGAGAGTCTGGTCCGTTTGAGCTTGGTCTGAATTTAGATGTGAAGCAGCTCGAGCTGCCGACATATCAATCGTGTTCAACCAAGTCCTGATCTTGACGCGATCGACTTTCCTAGATGGGGTCTGCGGTAGATACTTGACAATCAACCATACTGTAGGCACCATGTACGCCGGGAGACGGTCTTTGGCAAAGTCTTGGATGACTTGGAGCACATGACGGCTTTCGCTATCGAGAGGGACATGATCCACCTTCGATTTCGACAAGGGAGCAACAAAGCGTCCATGGTGGCTCGCTAAGGTCAAAGTAGCCACTAGGTCCTTGGTATTAGACCCAGAGCTATTCTGATATGTCGTCACTACCATGTCAGAAACCCCTGGGTGACAGGTGAGAGTGGTTTCAACTTCACCAAGCTCAAACCGTTGGCCCCGAATCTTAACCTGATCGTCACGTCTTCCTATGAACGCTATGCTCCCATCAGCGTTGTATCTTGCCAGGTCACCGCTACGGTACAGGCGAGAAGACTCGAGGCCACACCCTCGTTTGGGTACAAACGAAGGGGGTTTGATGAACGATGACTTGGTTTGTTCAGGCGAAAGATGGTACTCTCGCGCTAGGCCGGGCCCATCGATGAGTATTTCACCCACTGCACCAATGGGCAACAGTCGGTTGAAGTCTTCTGGATCCACAATCCATAGGGCGCAGCCGATCGGCGTCCCGATGGTGTCGCGGTAACGAGCATCAGGTGTGAGCCGGGCCACGGAGGCAACAACAGAAGCCTCAGTTGGTCCCCAGGCGTTATAAAGCCGAACCTTGTCACTCCATGTCTCAAACACCTTTGCCACCATGGGTTCGCCAGCGGATACCACAGCCTTCACAGAGGGGGCTACATCTTCTGGTGCGAGATTGCGCAGGGACGTCGGTGTTAGGTTTACATACCCGACCGAGGCAGATCTGATGAAGTCTCCCAAAGCAGACTCGCGATCCTGATCTGAAGGAATACACACACAGGCGCCCGCCTGGAGAGAACCCATGATCTCACCTGCACACGCATCAAAGCTGGGGGCTGAGTACTGCAACACCCTAGACCCCTTGTCCCAACTGATTAGGTCAGTCCATGCCTTCAAAGAAGATGCAAGAGAACTGTGCTCCAAAACGACTCCTTTAGGCTGGCCAGTACTCCCGCTAGTGAATATGATGTATGCCGCCCGGGACGCCGGGGCATTATCTGGAGGGAGCATCGCGGTCTTTCCTGCATCAGCCCTCCGGTCCAGGATAACATCGTGTCTGATGCACTTGGCGTCATAGTCTTGGAGATGTACCTCGGGGGATGCAAGGATGAGCCGAGCCTTAGATAGACGCATAATGGATTCTTTGCGTGCATTAGGAAGACTTGGATCAATAGGCACGCATGTCCCTCCAAGTCTCATAACAGCCAGCGAGGCGACTACCAAAGACAAAGACCTCCCAAGCACAATAACCACGGGCTCTTCAGCAGCTACGGCTGTGATCCGGTGGCTGACATATATCTTATGTGCGAGATTGTTGACCATGATCATCAGCTCGGCATATGTTGCCTCACCATCCCAGGACTTGACAGCCAGCTCGTTGGGTTGCTTAACTGCGCGGGAAGCAACACGGCTGTGAATACAGGCATCAATGGTTGCACTTGGGAAGCGTCGACTGTTCCAGTCCATAAGCTCAAGCGAATCGCCAAAGTTGAGACACACCAGTCGCTTCAACGGCGTGGACGGTGCTGAAGTAACGAGCTGCCTCAGGCGATGCTCTAGCTGTCGCATGATTCTGTAAGTCTGCTCCCGGTCAAGAACTACAGGGTCGAAGAGTGCTTTGATAGATATCTGCTGCTCGCCAGGCGTGCAGATGAGCAGGAGACCATGGGGCTTAGGAGGCTCTTCAGTGTAAGCTTCATCGAGGCTCAAGCCCGAAGTACCAAGACCTGCCGTGTGTGAACGGTGTACGATACTTATTGCACTCTTGAAGCTTGATGCGTTTCGAGTGTCGTCGTTGATGTTGCGGATTCTAGCAAGCCCGTACTGTAGGAAGCGACTGGTCGATATCTCGCGCCTCGACGAAGCTCTCCCTTTGACAAGTTGCTGTATCGTCATGTTCCGCCGCAGATCGACTTGCACAGGAACACTTGTAATCGTTGGTCCAAATGTCGTCTCTGCCCCGCCTGGCATTCCTGGGCCGCGTCCGGACAATACGTAGCCAAACACAACACGGTCGTTGTTTGCGTAGTCCGAGAGAGTCATTGCCCAGGCTGCCTCTATGTAGGCAGGCATCAGAGCCATAGATGGCATAGTCTTTGAGTGCTTGCTATCATGGGAAAGGGATATCTCTCGGGTCATGATTTCATTGGCCAATAACTGGTGGCCAGCAGGAATGGGGGGGAACGTGGATGGACCGCCACTGAAGTGCTTCTTCCAGAAGGCCGAGGCTCCCATAGGATCGATACTACTGCAATGCTCGACGAACTCTTTGAAAGGGCTGCGCTCCGGGGGAGAAACACCGTTGTAGACGTCCCACACATCGGCCATCAAGAACTCAAGGACATGAAGGTCGAACACGGCGTGATGCATCGTCGTGATTAGTCTTGTGTGGTCCCTGCTACTGACGATGGCGAATTTGACGAGGGGCGTGCCAATATGCATGTCGACAGAGCCATTCCACTCAAGATACCGTGCAAAGTCCGGCTCTGAGGACCGCAAGACTGGCTCCCCTTTCTTCACCACAGCCTGCAACAGACCCGCATTATCGCAGTCGACAATTCTTGTTCTCAACACATTGTTCGTGGCGACAACTTGATTGAGCGCGCCACACAGGCGATCCAAATCGACAAAAGGGTCAATCTTATGGATTATGGTATGGACATAGAGAGAAGCGTCTACCATTATTCCGGATTGAAGTGGGGTGCACGGGTAAACATCTTGGATGTCTAGGGGGGATAGCTGGCATTGTTCGCAGATTTGAGCCAAAACGGCAGAATTGACCATGAAGTTTGCTTCTGCCATAGTACTTTGGGAGTGAGTTGATAGAAGGGAAGGAGGAATTTCGTATCTGAGAGACTTCTTCAATTTACCATTGGCATAGATATGACTTGTTCTGGGCTAAGGTTCTGTCCTAAGATAAAAAAGCCATCGGGGTCTGATATCTAAAACTAGTTGAGACAGAATACTTACGCGTTAGGTAAAGTAGTGTATACTAGAGTATCAAGTACAATGTGTATTTTCAGATCGGATTGGGTATCACGCTCAGTTACACCCAGACCGGGACGTCGTGAGCCGGTTCGACTTGCGAGTTAATCAGCGTCATAACGCCATCGGGCTGCACTCGATCGATGATTTTTGCTTCAAGAAGACATATAAACGAGCACGGTCTGACTCAGCATTCTTTTGACGTGTACAATATTCTCGTCGTTTTCATCTGACAAGCAGAGATTTGGGTTGTACTGCGTCTGCCGTGTCTTGGCTCGATGCAATATTCATCGTCTTGAGACGCCACCGGTTAACGTTGTCATAGCGGGTCTTATCGACGGAGAGAAGAGGCCACACCCCCCTCCTGCTCACGCCATTCATCCTCGAGATTAGGTTGCTGCAGGTCGAGAGCGGGCCGTTGCTTCTGATGCGGCCACCGGAACATTTTGATCCAGGTGGGATCCATTTGGGACTGTTCCGTGCAATCATGTGGCAAGGAAATGCGGTCGCTTTTACGTACTAGATGCCGAGTCTAAATGATGACGTGAGATGTTCACCTGGGGACTCGCCTGTCAGATTCTTGTAACAGCTATAAGAGAGGCGTGCGTGTTTCCCCGCGACCCCTCGGCTTGTGCCTGTGCCTGTAAGCAACTTCACGCGCTTTCGACCGGCGAGAGACGTAATCATGTCTTTTCGCATGTAGAGTGACCTTGTCAACTTGTCACAGTGACTATCCCTTCTGGCAGTGCATCCAGATAGTAGACTAAATGATGTGAAACCGTTTTCCCAACACTCTGTCTATACATAAACAATAACAGCCTCTTATCGTTTTAGAATCACGCAACGTAGCTGTAAGAATTATCCCCATTGATCTCGAAAACCTCGCCAAGTAAAATCTATCATCATGACGGTTTCAACTTCGCCTGCACCCATAGCTGTCGTCGGAATCGCCTACAGAGCGCCTGGCGTTGGCAGAAAAGGTCTCTTTGACTTCCTCTCAGAAGCAAGATCAGCCTTCTCGTGCGTCCCAAAAGATCGATGGGACTATGGGTCGTTCCAGTACAATGACTCGTCCAAGCCAGGTGCTCTCTCTTCCAAGGGCGGCTACTTCCTCCCTGATGATATCTATGCCTTTGACGCTCCATTCTTCAATGTTACTGCGGAAGAAGCAGAGTCAATGGATCCCCAACTGCGTGAGTGCCTCATATAATTCCTTGGAGACGGACTGACTGACTATGCTTTATCTAGGTCTGCTTCTTGAGTGTGCATTTGAAGCCGCTGAAAATGCGGGTTTGCCTCTGGACAAACTTGCTGAGACGAACACGGGAGTGTTTTCGTCGCAAGAAGAAGCAGAGTACGGCCAGCAGATGATTGAAGATCTCCCGTAAGTCTCTTTTCTCTTCTGTTGCATTTCCAAGTTCTCCGTGAACAGTTTGAATACGCTCCCCTTTCTGAATCAAGCTGAAATCTCGGAGGACTTCAACGAAGTACTGCATTACTGGCAATGCAGGATGCATGGTGTCGAATCGCCTCTCCTACTTCTTCAATCTCAAAGGACCCAGTATATCGCTTGATTCTGCATGCTCCAGCAGTGGTTATGCAGTCCATGTGGCTTGCCAGAGTCTCCGCTCCGCTGAATGCAACACTGCCTTTGTCGGAGGATCGTCGCTCATGGTGAACCACCACACAATGTCGCAGCTGGACACACTGGGAGCTCTATCCCCAGATGGCAAATGCTACTCCTATGATAGCCGAGCCAACGGGTTCGGGAGAGGAGAGGGCGCCTCTTGCATGATTCTGAAGCGACTGGATGAAGCTATTGAGGCAGGTGACTCGATCCACGCTGTAATCCGTAACTCAGCAGTCAATCACTCTGGCAGAACAAGAGGAATTACGATGCCTTCACAGGCTGCCCAGGAGGAGCTTCTCTGGCGCGTGCATCAGCAAGCAGGCCTCCATCCCGCGGAAACAGATGTCGTCGAGGGCCACGGCACAGGCACTCCTGTCGGAGATCCCATAGACGCTGCTGCAGCTGCCAGTGTTATTGGAAGAAATCGAGCCGACAAGGTCTACATCGGATCTGCAAAATCCAACTTTGGGCACCTGCACAGTGCCAGCGGCTTGCTCTCTGTCATCAAGGCGGCAATGATGGTTCGCGAAGCCATGATCCTGCCCAACGCTGAGTTTGACACAATGAATCCCAACATTGACTCTTCCAGGCTCGAGGTGGCCCGTCGCCCCGTACCTTGGCTATCTCCTGATTCGAATCACAGACGTGTAGCCGTCACTAATTTCGGTTTCGGTGGAAGTAATGCGGCTGTTCTAATTGAAGAATTCAAAGCCAACCACAGGTCATTGAGAAAGTCTCAGCCTCGTCAAATGCTGTATCCCTTCTCTGCACAGTCCGGCTCTTCTCTTTCCAGCTATCAAGGTCAACTCGCATCCCATCTCAACAATCTACCCCCTGACTTGCTTAAAAACTCCTATGCGAGTGACCTGAGCTATACGCTTGGGATGAGGCGAACACATTTCCCCCAAAGACTGGCTCTGGTTGCTGAGAGCCTCGAAGAGCTACACGAGCAGCTCGCTTCACGCTCGTCATCCAGCACAGGAGCCAGAGTAGCTGCGGGCGAGGAACCTACCCTTTGCCTCGTCTTCACAGGCCAAGGAGCCCAAAGCGTTCAGATGGCTGCGGGCCTAAGCCAGCAACACGCTTCGTTTGCCAAGGCTATGGCCGATGCTGAGAAACATATCCAAGAGTTTGGCGCAACGTGGTCACTAGCAGAGGAGCTGGCCAAGTCAGAAGGGTCGCGGATCAACGAGGCAGAGATCAGCCAGCCTGCCTGTACTGCTGTCCAGATGGCGCTGGTAGACCTCCTTCGCAGTTGGGGAGTCTCTCCAGCGCTCGTTGTCGGACACAGCTCAGGAGAGATTGCTGCGGCATACGCTGCTGGGCTGTTGTCGTTCAGAACCGCAATGGCCGCCGCCTTCTTTCGAGGGAGGTCCACTGTTGAGCTCCTGGCCCAGCAGGATCAGGGCGAAAGTGACCGAGGGCGGATGCTGGCAGTAGGCACAGATGTTAACACTGCCAATGAGCTGCTTCATCATACAGCCAGCGTTGGTCGTGCTGTCATTGCCGCCATAAACAGTCCCAACAGCGTCACTTTATCGGGAGACTCCGTTGCCATCGATGCCATCGAGCGCATTGCCAACTCTCAGGATATCTTCAACCGCAAATTAAGAGTCGAGGTTGCATATCATTCCCACCACATGGAGCTTGTTGCCAATTCTTACGTCGCTGCCATCGAACCCTACTGCAAGAGAGAGCAGGCAGCCAAAATACCGGGTGGTGATAAGGATAACCACTTGCAGTTTTTCTCCTCTGTCACCGGTCAATTCGAAGGCGCCGAGACCGTCTCCAGTGCGCACTATTGGGCAAAGAATCTTGTTAGTCCTGTGAGATTCTCAGAGGCCATCACGCTTGTAGCCAGCCAATCCAAAGCCAACGTTATTATCGAAATTGGCCCTCACGCAGCACTTAAGGGCCCCATCAACCAGATTCTGCAGTCGCTGCATGAGAAGCCCAAACATAACATCAAGTACCTGCCTTCGCTTGTTCGTGGAGACAACAATGCAAGGGCAGTTCTTCAACTTGCTGGAAACCTCTTTACCCTAGGGTCGAACCTTGACTTCTCTGCCATTAACGGAACTGGACCCAAGCATGATCGTGTCTTGCTTGATCTTCCATCGTATGAGTGGGACAAGAAGACGAAGTTCATTCACAAGTCCCCCGTATCAGTCGGCAAGTTTCACTCGGATCACAGATTCACCCCTCTTTTGGGCTGGAAGATGGCATCTCAAGGTCGGGAGCATGTTTTCCGCCAGGTCTTCACTCTGGACCAGCTACCATGGCTCAGAGACCACAAGGTAGTTGGTGATGTTTTGTTTCCCTTTACGGGCTTCATGAGTCTGGCTGTGGATGCTTTCCGATCCATCACCAACAACATTATATCCATTGTTGCCAGCGAAATGCATATCGTGCGAGGGTTACATATACACGAGGAGAAGCGCATTGATATCTGTACCAAACTCAACCCTGTCGAGGAAGGAACTAGCCAGCTTTCGTCTTCCATTTGGAGGTTTGAGGTGATGACTTGGAGTGAACAGACAGGCTGGGTCACGCATTTCCACGGCAGAATCGAAGCTGGCACAGAAGAGCAGGGTTTTGGTGCAGCCGAGAGCCAAGTGTGGCAGGACGCTGGGAAAATCTTGGATCAGGTTGAAGGGTCCGGGATGTCGGAAGCTACCGCCGTAGAAGGCTATGAGACCCTCGACCAGTCCGGCGTCTGTTATGGACCAAGCTTCAAGAACATCGTGGAGATGTGGAGAGCCCCGGGAAAGACGGTTCATCGAACACGCCTTCGACAGACCGCGGCAGCAGAGGCCCTCTCCATTCCTGAGAGAGGGTCTTCCATGACGATTGACCCCCCCATGCTCGACTCTGTGCTAAGCTCCGCTCTTCTTGCTGTCGGAGATGGCCTCCCGGAGCCACGACCGGCTTTTGTGCCAACCTACGTTCGACGAATAAAGCTTTCCAACACAATTCCTTCTGAGCCGGGCCAGCTCTTTACCACTGTCACTCGTAAGACTCTGGAGGAGAAGTCTGGCCGATCTGATGTGAGCATCGTCGTATGGGCTGACGGCCTGCAAGGCTCCAAAGATTCACTACCCTGTATTGAGATGGACCTTACGTATCAGCGTATCAACGACGCAGGTGAAGATGGCGAGGAACAGCGTGCTAGACGCGATCTACCTCGTGGCTGCTACGAGGCCTTGGTGCCTCATGTTGACCTGTCCGACAATAAGCTTCTTTCAGAGTCGCTCATGGACGATTCATGGAACCAAGAAACGCTACTTTCTCGACACAAGCACAATTGTGTGGCGCGGTACTTTCTCAAGCGTGCGATCGGATCTGCCGAGAACCTTGACGTAACGTTACCTAGGCACCTGAAGGACTTTCTGTCCTGGGCAGAGGTACAAGTTCGAGACACTGAAGATGAGCCAAGTGCAAGCCCCGAGTTATTACAAGAGGTCGCCAGAGAGGATTTCTTTGGCGAATTGATCTGCGCAGTCGGTGATGCAATTCCACAAATCTTTCGTGGTGAGGTTGAGCCTTTAGAGGTCATGATGAAGGACGGCCTTCTCATGAAGCACTACGAAGACGCCAGGACCATGGCCCGTGGAAATGAGGCTCTAGCCAGATATATTGCTACCCTAGGCGAGTTGAATCCCGATCTCAGGATTATCGAAGTCGGTGCGGGTACAGGAGCTGCCACCATCAAAGTCCTCCAGGCATTGTCCCACGAGGAGTCGGAAGCGGAAGACAGCTTCTCCACATATACTTACACGGATATCTCGACCGGGTTCTTTGACGAGGCGCGCAAAAGGCTGGCGAGATGGCCCCAGTTGCACTACGCCAAGCTGGATATCAGTAAAGACCCAGCTGAGCAAGGTATCGAAGTGGGCACGTACGATGTTGTCATCGCGTCTAATGTTCTCCACGCGACTCAGGACATCGAGGAAACTATCCGAAACATCGGCACTCTCCTCAAGCCGGGTTCTGGGAAGCTTGCCATTGTCGAGGCCATGCCTGAAGGATGCGACGCGGCATTCCTTCCATACACTATTTTGCCGGGCTGGTGGCTATCCGATGACAGCTGGAGACAGCCCAAAGACGGCCCTCTCTTGTCACAGGATAGTTGGGATCAACTTCTTGCTGCCGTGGGCTTTAGTGGAGTGGACGGTGCGGTTGAAGACTGGCTAGGTGCAGAGCAGTGCGTCGTCAAGGCTATGTGGTCTACCAAGTTGTCCGAGGATATGGAAGAGGATGACGAACTTGACGCAACGGGCGAGGTGGCAATATGTGGCGGAATATCTGGCAGTGGCGGCAAGATTGCCGAAGCAGTCTCTGAGGGCTTGGAGCATCTTCAGCCTCAAGTTATTCGGTCCATTCCGCAGCCCCAGCAAATCCAAGACAAGTTTTGCATCTTTCTTGATTACGATGAGACGAGCTTTCTCACTAATCTTAAGACCGAGGAAGCCTTTGCAACTCTCAAAGCCATGATGCTCGATACACGAGGTCTACTTTGGGTGACCCCTGATGATGATAACCCCGAGTTTGCTCGCATTGGAGGGCTACTTCGCACGCTTCGGCTAGAAGATTCGACAAAAAAGCTCCTACGACTAGACAAAGCACCAAGAGAAAGCACAGACCTGGCAGCAGATTTGATCACAAAACTCGCAACAATCTTGTTTAAAGACTCGCAGGCATCACCAATGGAACTTCTCGAACAGGATTTTGTATGGTCAGATGGACTAGTACAAGTACCTCGCCTCCGCAGACTCAAGGATACTACGAGAACATTTTCGATAGAGAAGGGACTTCCCGTTAGGCAAGAGCAGAACCTCTGGATGGGCTCAAGACCAGACAGTGCCCTGTTCATGACCATGGACGTGCCAGGTGCGATGGACACGGTATACTTCCATCGCCATGACCTCGTCCCCGCAAACAAGCCCTTGGGAGATGACGAGATTGTCGTGCGAGTGGATGCTTGCGGTATCAACTTCCGAGACGTGTTGGCGCTACTCAGCACCATTCCTTGGAGCCTGCCAGGTCGAGAGGGAGCAGGCACCGTCGTTGCCGTCGGTGCCAACGTGAGACATGTCTTGCCCGGAGACAGTGTCTTCTATATGATAGCCCAAGGGGGTCTCGCAACACACGTTCGAATTACCGCAGTGCACGCCTGTAAGATACCTTCAGGTATTTCCACTGCCGAAGCAGCCTCCATGGCAGTGGCTTATGTCACTGCTCTCGTATGTCTTGAGGACATTGCCAGGGTCCGTCCAGGCGAGTCTGTACTCATCCATGCCACCTCAGGCGCTGTCGGTCAAGCATGCATCCGCGTCGCCCAGAGTATGGGGGCTACCGTCTTTGCTACAGCTGGATCGGAAGAGAAGAGAGACTTTGTACACAAGACTCTTGGCGTGCCTTGCAGCCACATCTACTCAAGTCGAAAGCGAGGATTTGCTGCCAGGATCCTCAACGTGACGAGAGGGCGTGGTGTCGACGTTGTCGTCAACTCTCTCAGCGGTGATCTACTTCAGGATACCTGGTCGCTGGTTACCGAGTTTGGTCGTTTCGTGGAAATTGGTAAGAAGGACATACTCGCCAATTCTCACCTTGGAATGAGACAGTTTGAACGCAACATCTCGTTCTTTGCTGTGGACCTTGTTCCCTACCTCACCCAGAAGTCTGATCGAATCCAGGCTTGCCTGGCCAGGATGGTGGAACTGCTAGAGGCCAAGGTTATTCAGCCCATTCAGCCCATCCACGAGGTTCCCGTTACCGATATCGTTTCCGGCTTCCGTACTCTTCAGAGCGGTCACAATATCGGCAAGATCGTCGCAATCATGGGCGAGAACGACAAAGTCACGGCGAATATGGCGTCTCCTCTACGCCGAGAAAGCGGTGGCGCGTTGCTTCGCAGTGATGCAACATACCTCGTTACTGGCGGGACTGGTGGTATTGGAAGTTCCCTTATTCCTTGGATGCTAGAAAATGGCGCATCTAACCTCGTTCTGCTGGGACGCTCGGCCGCTTCTAACCCAGAAATGGCAAAGGTTGTTGGCCAGCATGATTCACCATCGATAGGCGTCCACGTTCGCGCAGTAACATGCGATGTCAGTTCTCGAGGCAGCCTTGTAGCCGCTCTCAAAGCAGTTGGAGATCTTCCTCCCATCAAGGGAGTGATTCACGGTTCTATGTACCTTCGCGACTCAATCTTCTTCAACGCCTCCTTCGACGACTGGCAGGCAATCAATGGCCCCAAGATTGAAGCAGCGTGGAATCTCCATCATCTCCTCCCCGATCTGGACTTCTTCGTTGCTCTTGCATCCGGCGCCAACGTGGTTGGTAACGTCGGCCAGTCCATCTACTGTCAAACCTCATCATTTCTCGATGCCTTTGCTCAGTGGAGGAGCAGCAAGGGCATGCCGACTGTTTCCATCAGCTTGCCTGTCGTGGATGATGTGGGATATGTTATCCAGCAAGGAATGCGTGAACAACTAGTCGAGAAACTTGGCTTTTACGTATCCATCGCTCAAGTCCATATGCTCATTAAGGGAGCTATTCTCGGCACTTCGTCTGGTCTGAACCGCGATTCGCGAAGTATTGCCTTTGTTCTTCAAGAGCCACAAGAAGGGAAGAGGCACGGGCTGGAGGAGCGATCTCGTTACCTATCGGTCCTTCGCCGGAATAAAGGGAAGAACTCAGTATTCCACAGCCAGGGAGGGAGCGCCAACGGTCAGACCTCCACCGCTGAAGAGGATCTTCTGGATACTCTAGGAGACAAAGTTTCATCGATTACAATGATGAACCGTGAAGATGTGACGCCTACTCGCAGTCTCATGGAGTATGGTCTGGACTCTCTGGTCTCTGTGGAGCTGCGGAATTGGATCAAGCGAGAATGTGGTTCTGACTTGGCTCTGACACAGATTGTTGGGGCAGCCAATTTGCAGACATTGGCAGATCTGATTATTGCTCGTCGGAAAGATTAATCATTGAAAATGAAGCAAAGACTGAAGAGACGGGGGGTATACACACTGGTCCTCTTACAATCTTAACAAGCTAGTATCACCTTGTAGTAAAACATAAACGCATGCATAGCAACCACGCAGAATCCCAAATATCTCTAAAGCTTAACGAAGAGACTGTCATGAACATTCATTTCGCGGTATAACTTAAGGCTCATCTTTTTCTGTGAGATATCTGCTTCCATGAATACCTCTCCTGGTTCGATTATCAGAGACCTGTCCTAGCCTTCCAGAGATCACGAGCTTTCCTCTATGGATGGCCGTTTCCTAAGTGGAGTCAAGGTAAGAGGTAACGCATGGTCCTCAACAATTTGCCTAAACAGTACGGTTGTTGCACTCACAATCGCATGTCGATATGACTTCGATGGCGATCATCACCTGGTTTCCATTGATCATAGTTATATTAGATAACGTTAACAGGGGATTCGTAGGGCCGCGTATAGCCAACAAGGTGTGTCAGCGTAACATTGCGAAAACTGTCGCTGAATTATGTAAAACCCGTTTTGATAGTAGGTAACTCTCGACCTTTTGGTACTGTACCCCGAACTAGCACATCTCTTACGACTTGAGTGAGGCAACTGCAGGCTCCCGCCCAAGAGATCATCAGCACTAACAGGGGGGCAACCAAGGATCATGTCAAAGTAATGCCGACCTGCGTGTGCACTCAGATGTATCTTCACACCACTGGAGTATGAAAGATTCCGACGCGGCATGACGTTCAATATATGATGTAAGCTGACAGCGTTCGTTATGCCAGAATCTGCTGATATAAAAAATAACTGTGTTGTATATTCGTAGTGGGGTGTCATATGCTTAATTCCTATAGATGCATAAACCCTTTTTCGGGATCTTGCATGCCACGTCACACTCCAGGTTATGCTACTCTCTCGCAAATTTGATAGATCGAAGCCCGTTGACTGAGAGCGTCAGCTATGCTTTGGGTTCCAAAGCTCCACAGGTCGGGCTAGGTAATCCATGATCAAATGCTGCGACTTTGAGGAGTCGATAACGGCAAGACGTCAATCACCTGGACGTTGACATAAAGATGGGCGCATCCCAAGCTTTTCATCTATCAGCTTTCAAGATCACAGTCTCTTTGTCTACTACACTCTCAAGGTCTCTGTACTCCACGTGAACCACGGCCTCCCAGTATGTCTCGAGTTGTCCAGCTACAGAACCTGCTGCCAAGTCACGAGAACAGCCACCCAGTGTGGAAGACTCTGGACAAATGGCTCCCACCCTTCTCTGAGGATCAAGATTGGTGGTGGAAAACTCTCGGCGGACACCTCGTTTCTCTGCTTAGCGATGCTGATTACGACCTCAACGAGCAGTACGAAGCATTGCTATTTCTGTACCGATGGGTCGTTCCCGATATGGGCCCCAGGCCACGGTCCAGCATTCCAGCATGGAACAGCTTCGTGACAGATGACCATTCGCCTATCGAATATAGCTGGAAATGGAACATGGGCGGGAAGAAGCCCGACCTCCGCTATGCCATCGAGGCTGTTGGTCCCTCGACTGGAAGCAAGCAAGACCCGTTTAACCAAGCCGCCACACGGAATCTCTTGCACAATATTGCCAAAGTCATTCCCGGACTCGATCTTACCTGGTTCAATCACTTCTGGAGAGAGT
The DNA here is from genome assembly GCA_012977755.1 of Fusarium nurragi. Lineage (NCBI taxonomy): Eukaryota > Fungi > Ascomycota > Sordariomycetes > Hypocreales > Nectriaceae > Fusarium > Fusarium nurragi. The sequence goes on from JAALXI010000021.1 coordinate 28,287, forward strand.
TACTAGGCCCTGGAACACCTGCTGCGTCCACATCTGGGAGCTCAACAGCCAGCTCAACCATGTTCGTGGCTTTCGAGATGCTTCGCGGTGGTATAACCGTCAAAGTTTATTTTATACCAGTCGAAACATCCGAGCTCAGCGCCTCGGATCAAATCTTGCAAGCCATCCGAAGCTCCGGATGCCAGAGCCTTGAAGCGTTGGCATCCTTGGAGACATACCTGTCAAAGGACCATGTCGGATCCTCCTTACGCCCTTTCATGTTGGCAATCGATTGCGTCAGCCCCGAGATCTCAAGACTCAAAATATACTCGAGGTCAACTCAGACTTCATTTCACTCTGTTCGCAGTGTTATGACACTCGGGGGGCTTCGGAACGGCCTAGACAATGCTTTAGACAACTTCTTTGAATTGTGGAAGCGTACCCTTGGCCTTGACCCCAACAGTGTCCCTGAGACAGAGTTGCAGAGCGTGGACCACCTGACATCCGGGGTCGCATTCAACTTCGACGTTTCGTCCAAATCCTCTATCCCCGATGTCAAGGCCTATATTCCTGTTCGACATTATGCTAAAAACGACATTCAAGCTGCACTTGGGTTAGTAGGATATCTCGAAGACCATGGCTGTGGACATTACTCTCAACCCTATCTTCAAACTTTAGAGGCTCTGGCGCCGCGAGACAGACTTGGCCGGACTACTGGGGTGCAAACCTATGTTGCGGTTGCGTGCCAGGGTGACGATTTATCTCTCACATCGTACTTGAGCCCTCAAATGTACTCGAGATTAGAATAAAATAGGATTACTGTAACATGAACTCACAGAGCACCTCTTTCGCTATATCTCATTATTACCCGACCTCTGTCTTACCTCTCTTTTCTTCTTTAATTGGGTCAAACTCTTATTCCAACTTAATCTTCGACGTCGAAATTATCTTAGACCGTAGACGGATCTTAAGGCATCATTTATTGCCTATCATGTAATAGCCTTGAAATTGGCACCGACATGGTGCTAAAAGCAGTCTGGTTCGTTGGTTGATAATTATCTAGACCTTTACGTCACCTTATTTTTTGAGGTCATACATGTCTTACAGGACGGATCATGGTAGGCCATCATAATTCTTAACCCTCATCAATGCTTCCCGGTTCGGTATGCGAGTTCTGTGAATATAGTTCAGAAAAGCCACATCGCGAGTTATGCCTTTACCCTCACTCCAATAGTGCCACTTGCGGACTTGAATGAGCGAACTGGCACTGCGGTTCTCAGGTGTAAAGCGTCAGGAAGTATGTACCAGGGACTAAGTCTGGAATCGACAGCCTATCAGAACCTTAGCCACTGGAATGCTTATAGGGGGTGATGGATTTGAACATTTCCGAGTTTCTGTTTTGTCGTCTTGGAGCAATGCGGTTTCTCTAATTCTAAATTTAAATCACGATACTGCTGCCTCTCGGACAAGTTTAAAGAATCTATGCAAGGACTTTAAACTAACCTACTGGGCCTTTCATAGCCAAATATTACTCGGCCACCGCCTCACCGTGCTTTTCCTCTTGAATTAAATCAAACTCTCGCTGGAACTCAATCTTCGAGGTCGGAACGATCTTCGACCTAAGACGGATTTTAAAGATAATGTATAGCACTGTGGGATTAAGAATTAGCACTCTCTCGCTTGTAGCTACCAGCAGCAAACGGGAGCATACCAGCAAATATAGCTATGTTGATGTAACAGGTGATGAAGGCCTGGGCAGTAAATTGGCCCTTTACAAAGACATCAAACCCTGGGACCCGGTTAGATCAAGCTCTCCTAGGACAATGGGCTGTAAGAGAGAAAAGAAAGGTAACTCACCAGAAAATAGAATCACCAGGGAGACCATTACCAAGGTAGCCCAGGCTGCATATGGCTGCAGAGGACTCTTGTATGGAAGATCTGGTCACGTTAGAGACTTATCGAAACCATTTTATTCGTCTCCACAAACCTTCTCTAGAGTAACCCTGTTTCTTCAGGCCCGCGTGGAAGCGGAGGTAGGTGACTTGAATCACTACCCAGCCAATCAGACCGGCAACAGTCGTAATATTCACAAACCAGGCAAAGACAACGGATGTGTTGTTGACTACGGTGAGATAAACAAGTGGGGATAAGACACAACTAAGCCCGACAGCATAGTATGGGGTTCCGAATCTGTTGCAGCGCTGAAGAATCTTAGGCGCGTGACCATCAACGCTGAGTCCAAACAAAGTTCGGGAGGCGATGAAGATGCAAGCGGAGCCGCTGCTTATTGCTGATGTACATACAACAGCATTGATGATGTGAGGCACAACTGACACCCCCGATCTTTGGAAGGCGATGACAAAAGGAGACTGTTGGGCGGTGCCAGTCGAGATGCCAAGTGCTGGGTCAGTATATGGTCTGCCAGCTTGTCATTAGTTTCATATCCACGTTGTTACGTGTCGCCACTGGTAACTTACACGATGAGACCAACAATAAAAATACTACAGAAGTAGAAGAAGAATATGCGGTAGAAAGTCTTCTTGGTTGCCGATGGTATAAGCTTTCGAGGATTGCGTGTTTCGGATCCTGAAATAGCAACAATTTGGATGTTCCCGTAACTAAAGGCAGCCGGAAGCATCGACTTCCAGAAGGCGAGGAAGCGACCGGCCGAGCCACCGACGATATAGGTATTGAAAGCGCCTGGATGGATCCAATATCGAAAGCCCAGTCGTTCGTGGTTCGGTGCGCCACCAAGATCAATCACCAACCCGCCTATGATGAGGCCGATGATGAGCATGATCTTGAGAGAAGCAAAGATAACTTCAGACTCTCCGTAGAGCTTGACTCCACAAAGGTTGACCGCGATGATAAGCACGAGAAACACTGTGATCCAAACGCCTGGGTTGATGGACGTGTTCCAGAACTGTATTAGGGTCGCTGCGGCACTGATCTCGGCGGGCATATTGATTGACATGGTATACCCTGTTGAAGTAAGCATGTGCTAGAAGACAGTTGCCAATGGGTTAGGTGGGCAAAACATACAGAAGTTCCATCCGGCCGCGGCGCCTAGTGCTGGGTCCACAAACTTTGTCGCATGGCGGATGAAGCCACCAGTCGCTGGCATAAAGGCTGTGATCTCTCCTGTAGTGTAGGCGACGCCAGCGGTAACGAAGCCCATCAAGGTATATGCCAGAAGGGCCCCGGCTGGACCTGCTGTCGCGATGACTTGGCCAGAGCTCAGGAACAGCCCAGTTCCCTTCCAATTGTTAATGTTGGTGCTGATGTCCTACCGATGATAACTCACGATCATGCCAGCCACAGCAATCATGTTGATATGGCGAGACCCCAGTTCGCGTTTAAGACCACCATGTTCAACAACCTCCCCTGTATGCCCGCTACACATCTCGACATCGTTCGGGGTGGTACTGCCAGGGAGACACTTTTCGTTCCTATCCATCTTTGGAACGCGTGTATGTATAGACAATAGAATATATGTCGCCAATGGTGAATTCCAAATGTTGAGGGGATGGAAGAAATAGTAATATGGTAGTAAAGGTTTCTTGTCGCCAAGATGAACAGGCAAAGGAGGAACATCGGCATGAAACAATATTTCAAGCCGTATCATCTAAGCCTTTATTAGTATTTGTGGTGGATTTCAATACTACATATGCTTATCGCTATACGTTATCTGTCGTTCCTTATCATGCGGGGAAAACAGGGGTTTGAACTGAGTCGCCGGTTGTGTTTTGGACGCCGGTGTGCGAGTTAAGTGACCGGTCGGCGAACTGTGAAAGTGGCGTCAAACTTGAGAATCTAGGCTCTCATCCATAAAACTCAACTTATAACCTTGACTCGATTACACAGGTGTAGAACACTGAAACCACACTCACATTTCTATCACGGCTCTTGTTCTCATCAACAATGGCTTCTACTATCTCTACCTCTCCGCAGGATGATTCGTTCGAGCTGTTCGACTTACGAGTCGAGGTTGTCTGTCCGCCTGAGAAGAAGATCATGTGCGGCGCCAAAGAGGGCGACTATTTCACTCTGGAAGGCGAGATGTTACACCTGCCACCTGGACAGGGCATAAGTATCTATAGTTTAGGTGAGTGATTGAATGGCGGGGACCTACACGTCGAAGAGAGATTAATCGTGTATAGCGACGGTGCTCCCACTCCTCCCAGCCAAACAGAGAGTGACGTCTGCGAACGATTGGATGACTACAGATGCGCTGTTGGCATGCCCAGACCCAAATTGTCCGTCTCAGCTGAAGATAATCAGGAAGGGAATTCGCAAATTTAGTCACGCCGAGACGACTTTGGTCCCCCTCACGGATCAAAATACACAGAGCTCAGAAAAGTAGCAAAGTTAGGGTCTCTTATTGTATTCCTACTACCTGAGTCAATCAATTCAAGACGGAAACAACGCATCCTGGGTGTCCACTCCCACGGTGGCAAAAAGCTCCGCCCACATATCATCACACTCAAATGGAAAATCAAGACTACCCTGCAGCATTAAAGAACCCTCTAAAGATCCCAGATCAAAGTTCTGGTGGGTCGCTGTATCAAACCTTGGGTCTGTCCTCAGACCCTCGGCTAAAGCACCTTGGTCTGATGATACAGATAGGCCAGTCGGGGATAGCCGTGCCTCAGCATTGCCGTCGGTTGCGCCTCGACCTTTGTGCTCCATAAGCTTCCTAGCAACTTTGGTGAGAAAAGTAGCTTGGAGGGTACAGCTAGAGTTTATGCCGCCCGACTGGTTGGAGAAGACTTGAGATGCGTTTTGAATGGCTTGGATAGTATTCGACTCGACTTGAGTTGACATGGGACTTGTAACCGAAACAAGAACCTGCGTGGAAATGTCAGCTTGGCTCTGTTTGACTCGATACCCGCGATGCTGACCTTGACAAGAAAAGCAGCACTGTATGCCGTCATGACGTGGATAGAGTCTTGTGCGAAATAAAGATGCTCCTGATATTGAGATATCAGTTGCAACATTTCAAGCGCGCTGCTGTAGGCCACCCATATTGTCTCCAGGTAGGTCGTGATTTCCGACTTATTCGAGGTGAGTATCCCATGCAACGGTAGTGTATAAAGCTGAAGACGCAGATGAGCACCGTAAAACCGGATCAAAAATTCATGACATCCGTGTGCGTAGCCCCTCGCTACCTTCTCTGTCCACTTGTCCTCCCACCTTTCAATCCTGCCATTCAAAAGACTCACAAGTGGCTCGCTCTCATGACGCGGTATCGTCCGCTTCTGTGACCTAGTTACCAGCAAAGGAAATACCGAGGAGGTGACGAATCGCAGTGTGGTGAAGGCCCCGAGAAGTTGGTCGTTATCTATAGCCAAAGGGTCGTTGCACCAATCTTCTATTGATTCGATAAAACCGCCACATTCAATCATCCACGGCCGCCCAGTCTGTAGGCTTATGCTTTGCACTAGTTAGTCTTGTTGTACCCAGGACATCCTGCGCGCGATGAAAGGAAACGTACCTTCGATCGTAGACGAAAAGAACATACCATGTTCTCTCAATGTTACGATGCTCTCGCCTCTCTAGCTCAGTCTGAGTGGCAAATGCTTCCGAGGAGCGAGGGGCGATCTTGTGCCACCCCATGTCCATACATATGCGGATCGCGTATCCGACTGAGGTCCAAACTCTTGTGTCCTGCGGTTCCTTCCAATACGTTAGGATAAGTATTGCTTGCACGATTTCGATCGATTCGCTGCCAGATCGAAAGACTTTCATGAGCAGGTCCTGAGTATGATTATATAACTTGTTGTGGATAACGGGGTTGAAAGCCTTTGCAGACACTGCCAACACAGCGCTTAATAAAAATGCCGACTTTTGGCGAACATAGGAAAACGTATGTAGATGAGGATCAAACTGGCTGATGTATGGGTTCAAAACATTCATAAAGCTGGCTAGCGGTCAGTAAATAGGAGATTAAACAATGGTCTAGTTCCACCAACTTTTCAAATAGAGATTCTGCTATGGATGGGTTGACCAATCCAAGATCGATAGGGTCTTCGATGGACTCAGAAAGTCTTCCCGGGCAATTCACAGTCTTTTGGTCCGCATCGAGGATATTTCCCAGCGAGAATTGACCCTTCAAGGCCTCGTGATTGAGCAAACCTGATGGTTGTAGGTTACTTCCATCGTCGTCCGTCTCAGCAGGGCGACAGCTGGTGGTTGGAGATAAGTTTTCCAAGTTTATGGGAGAATGTGTCGAGACGATAGAGGCTTTTTTTGACTTTGCAACTCTGTATATGCTGTCAGCGCCGAGAAAGCTCTGCAGGGTCACAGCACCTACTTTGTACCTGGTTTGCGCCCGCGACGATGCTCTCTAAATATACAATCGAGGGACCTACGGGCACAGCGCTCACATTTGGTGGTACCGAGTCCTCCTTGGCAGCATTTCATCTTAACTTTACGACAAGGTAGACAGGCATTGATACTTTGTATTGCTGGAGGAGACATTGCGAATCGACAGAATGCTGTGTTGTGAGACCTTTGGAGTAGCTTTTTGCTTTGAGGAGAATCACTATCAACACGGTCCACGGATGAGCCTCCCCTCACGTGCACCCGACGGTACGAAATCTGGAGAATTACTAAATCCCCACGGGGTGGGGCTTGGTTATCGGACACTACCCGGTAGTCCACGATGCCGATGATAGGCGCACACACGATAAGGTCATTGGTGAATTGGTTATCGTTTTTAGAGATATGCAGTCAACAGTGGGCCCTTTGGGAGCTGAACCGGCCTTCTACGCGTTGTCTGGACTCTAGAATGCCGGTCACGCTACAGTGACTTGAAGGCCGACTAAATAGGCTAAAACACCGGTCGTTCTCGGTTGGTTATTCAAGTATCAAAGCTAACATCCGCAGACCAGAGTTCATTAATTATTACCAAGCATAGCAATTTTCTGCACGAGTCCTACTACGATTATTTCCAGTTTTAAGACGTTACAATGGCGGTTTCTAGCAAAGGAAGCGGCAATACCGCGCACGTCAACATGATGACGGATACAATCATTGCAAATCTACCTCCTGATGGTCTAAGGGTCATCATCCGCTCGCTTCTTGCATCCCACCCCGATATCACGGCCAGCTTCGAACATGAAACGCGGCAATATCTGGGTCAGGCCACGGCGAGACCAGGCAGGACGAACCTTGACACATCAGACATCAATGAACTCAAGCAGACTCAGCGCATCATCCGTTGCATGCTGGGCTCTGGACTCCCGTTTGAGGCTATTCCCCTCCTTGGTAAAACGATTATACGCAGCGCTGAATTAGCTGCTGAAGTACAACAAGATGGCGAGGGCACACTTGACGCGTTTCTGGCGACTCTGGATGGGGACCTTGTCCAGGCTATGACGGCGGCAAAGAAAACATTGTTTGTTGATGTGGGATCCCGAGCACTGTCGGCTGAAGAAACTTGTGTAGTACAACAGCTTTTAGAGTCTCTGAAAAGATGTCAAACTATCCTACACAGCACTCGTATAGCGTTCCCATACGGGAGAGGAATGCTCACAACATCCGACATATTAGGTCTGGACATTTCAAATCCCCAGGGCTCTACCTTGAACGGTGCATCATCGGAGATGCCTCCGCCTTTACAGGCTAAGGAGACTTTCCAACTTGGCGACAAGACCTTGCCGCGTATTTTCTCAGGGCTATGGCAGATGTCGAGTCCAGCCTGGGGTGCTGCGCCAATGTCCAAGATCTTTGAAGGGTTTTCAACACATGTCCAGGGTGGGTTCACTGCGTTTGACATGGCAGATCACTACGGTGACGCAGAGGTCATATACGTAAGTTATGAGAAGCTCCTCGTGGCCATTATACAGAGACTAATCCTGCCGAAGGGCCGTTTTCGTTCGCTGTATCCACACAAGGACACGATGTTTACTGCGACAAAATATTGCGTCTTCCACCCATTAGTGGTTTCCCAAGAGGCAGTAAAGGCCAACATCAGTGAGAGGTGCCAAAGATTACAACAGAATGTCATCGATCTGCTTCAGTTCCATTGGCAATTTGTCAGTATAGAATACGGCTCTGCGACCTCATTCGCTAACACATCTGTAGTGGGACAATCCGCAATATCTCGATGCCCTCCACTTTATATCTTCTGATAGCCGCGTTGCCAAGATTGGGTTGTGTAATTTTGATACAGAACATCTTGAGCGGGTCCTAGAAAGTGGTATCAAGGTATACACTAACCAGGTGCAGGTCAGTATCCGATCAGCGTCACATTGAATTCATGTTGACTGTATGACAGTTCTCGCTTATCGATTCAAGGCCAACGGTGAAAATGGCCCCTGTGTGTTTGAGCCATAACATCAAGCTATTGACATATGGAACACTAGTGAGCATCCCTTTCGAACTGTCGCTAGACTTAGACAGTTACTGACAGATCATGTTTCTAGTGTGGCGGATTCATTTCTGATACGTGGCTCGATAAGCCCAAGCCAGATGTGTACGACTCAAAAATTACACCCAGTCAACGAAAGGTGAGACAAATCGTGCCTATATACTCTTATGATACTAACGAATTGCCGGAAAGTACTACGGAATGATCTGCACCTGGGGTGGATGGGATTTGTTCCAAGAGCTGCTTGGCGCTCTGAGCACCATTGCTGCGAAACATGGGGTCAACATATCCAACGTGGCCACTCGTTGGGTATTAGACTTTCCCTATGTCGGCGCAGTGATTATCGGCGCACGGATCGGAATGAGTGAACATACAAACGACAATATTGCTACTTTCGGCTGGAGTTTAGATCATGATGATCAGGTTGTAATCGAAGGAGTTTTAGGGCGAAGCAACAGGGCTGCGATGTTGGAGACAATGGGCGACTGCGGCAATGAGTATCGATAGAGGATACTGGTTTCCTCCCCATAAGTGCTGCCATATAAGACCGTGGGCATAGTATTAAGTATATGAAGTTTACAGATCATCTGCAACTGATGGTTCCCCGAGGAGAATATTGTTCTTTGATGTAGCTATGACGCAACCATTTAATGAATTCAAGGTCTTAGACCAGTGATCTCAGCAGCAGTGAACTATTGCCTGTCTTATCGATACCCGCACGTTTTCCCGTTGTGTAAGGGATATGATACAGTAAAGACTACATCAAGTCAGAGCAAGCCGGCTAAAGGTATCATGCCTTTCCCTCCCCTCAATACTGCATTATGAGCGCCAACTATGATCAGGGTATATCTGGCATACAATCTTGATACTGATCGCATATTATTTATGGATTACATGCATAGCAGGATTTTAGAGTGACTTCCCGTATGAGCAACTATGGAAGACTTCCAAGTACTATATTGATAAATTGGAAGGATAGGCTATAGCAGCTTAAAGTCTCTAGCAAAGAAAGCCCAGGACGTAATGCCTGATTTTGCATCACAGGTCATGGCCACTGTCCACAGGCCCATCAATGTTGAAAGTAACAGCCTTTTTCTGGGTACAAATCTCGTCGGCCGGACTGCTCCCCTGGCTGTTGTCGCAGACGGTAGGCACATCAGCGCCTCCTCGAAGATCGGCATGACTAAAAATATGTTAGCAATAGCAGCTAGGTTGTCGAATGTGAACTTGCGAGTCTCCAACATCATGATAGATCATGATGGAGAAATCTGCTCCATGTTTGCCAGGCCAGAGCGAGAATGCGTAGTTCGATTTGCCACATGCCCGGATTTCAACAGGATCGGGGAACGCGAAGTCTTTGGCAGAGCACTTCAGGCCTTTGGCATCCGCGCCATCGATCTTGAAAGAGATTTTTTCGATGGTGTCGCCAACAGGGCTTCCCTGCCTGTGGATAGAAAGGTCAGACAGCTTTACTGACTCTTCACTGCCCCGGCCCGCAAGGGTACCAGTGACGAGAGCGGTGAAAGCGGCATAGACTGCAGTGCGCATATTGTTCGTGGGTTGAAAAAGATCGAGTAGTGTTGGATGTGTTATTGAGCCACCTATGTGTTGGGAAAGGCTGAATAGAAAATGAAGATAGTAGAGTATTGTATTTATATAATAAGTAGAAACGATGTACTATGGTCAGCGACGTGGCTTTTTGTGCTGTTAGACAGGGTAGTAGGATTGGTTACGCAACCGGGTATTAGCTGGATTGCCTATAAGGGAAACCACCGAATTTATGATTACCAGCTTCAGCAACCACCACTTTTTCCCTCGTTGCCAAGCTTAATATAAAATGCCTTTTTTCTTTACAACTACTGGATGTATTTAAATAAATAGATTCATTTCTGAGGACGATAGCCTCCTAAAGTAAAGAGGCCTTCACAGACACTACACGCATCTATCTTGCCCAGGGATTAGATACAGAATATAGAGACCCGCAATACGTGTCTATTGACATTACTGGGATCGTCGGACTACTATCTCGGACTTGTCGCCAATGGTCGGATCATACAGCTTATACAACAGCTGAAGGATGCGGCACAGTCACTAGATGTACTCGAGCATTACGTGACCCACATGGCCGTGGAAGTAACACATTGTGTCAACTCAGTAATTCTAGTAAACTAGACTCTTTCTTTAGATTACATCTCTTAAAGTTTAGAGGTTTTATCCAACATGTAAGAAGCACCTCGTTAATACAAGCTAATAAACTACTGTATATGCCCAGTAAACATAAGTAAAGTTGTCTAATGATAGAAGCTTGAACAAAGCGGTCAATTTGTTAAGGTAGTTTCTTGTATCATATAAGTCTATATCTAGCAATCCTCTATCTTATAGCATCACTAGCATACTAAAGAATAAGCACAGCTGAATATCTATAAAGAGAACATTATTCATCTTAACAGCATAAGCGGGCAGTTATATAAACCATGCGATTGACATGTGAAGAGTCTTAAATACGCTCAAAATTACCAATTTATCAAGCTTCTCCTCAATTACGAATAATACCTCCTCGGTAGTTGTAATTACATTATCATGCGAGGCTCAATGACCCAACTGCAGGTATAGCTAGACAAACAGGCAGAAAATAGGTTAAGATATAGGTATGTATCATAACATGCCGAGATGGAGAAGAACAGGCCTGGCTCATCGTTGCCTTCTCAAGCATCACCACATGATCTGGTGCTACACAAGTTGGGACAACACCACTACTGAGGCTGGTGTGTCTTCGATTGCATTGTCTATGGCTCTTGTCGTTGCTAGAGGTTAACACTGCTCCAACACCATCTGTCCTAGTTCAGGGAAACCCCCTGCTGGAAGAGTTTGCCGGTATTGTTACCGGTTCTGCGCCCGAGGAAATTATCCAGGCCAACTGTGCCGCATTGTCCATCGACCGCTAAGTCTAGGCTTTATATTTCTGTTAATGGGGCCTTGTGCTTAGCAGAGCGTATTTGCGCAAGCATCAGCCGCATATCTTGGTGAATGGCGCCTGCGTAGTGTATGGGGTAAGTTGGCCACGAAACAGATAAATTGTAAATCAGACAAAAGAATGAGAACTTTTCCAAGTTACTCGCTGGTACGTCTGATTACCGCGAATACCACAAAATAGATCAACCTAGAATGAGTCCAAGTCTTTTCCCCAGGTAAATCGGCACTATATCCTACATACCAGTAAACCGTGATTGCTTCTAAATTACCTTTGGGGGAGGATGAGCACAGTCAGCGAATGGTGTCAGCCGGTTCAAAAGATGGTTCTACAGACGTCGGTGAAGCGACAAATGCGGCCCCGCTCCGTATCTGACATGAAACCGGGAGTACACCCATTGGGTAAAAGGTCTAGTGACAGGACAATGGCAAGATTCGTGACTCTTGGAGGCATCTCCCTAGTGAGATAAGTGTCCAAGTTCGATGAAAATCGTGTAATCTTTTGAGGATTCAGAGAGTGGCAATACTTATTCTTGTTGGTAAAAGCTGTAGAAGAAAAAGAAGTACATTAATTCCCGCTGTTAGCCGGCTGGGAAAGGTCATTGAAGCGTTGAGTCCAGCATGATAGGTCCATTGAGAAAGCAGGGTCTAGACCCTTGAGCTAGCTGGGGCGGTGCGCGAAATACTGTACCAAGGATTGGCTGCTGCGAGGGAGCCCAAGCACGGGTCAGCATCCATGTACGGAGGACTCCAATCCAGATCGGGTAAGGATATCCAGCCCAGCCTTTAACCGCTCATCTGCGGTTACTGAGATTTGGAGACACTTGTACGGTTGTTGCTACATATCAACCTTGAAATACAACCTGGCTGTAAGGCTGCAGACAGGAGCGTTTACAGGGACATTGTCGACCCCCACACCCCAGACTCTTGACTCTCTAGACTGGGAAATTACGCCATACTCCGCACAGGCGGATCCGCCGCAACTTGGCCCACAGTAACCCTAGTCCTCCGAGCTAATCGTTTCAACTCGGCTCAACGCCAAGGCCCGAAGCAAGGAATGGGTTCTGATCACTCAGGATGTACTTAAAGGCCTGAGGTTGCTTCCAACAAACTGTGATGCTCTTCCTACTCCTATGTCCCTCGCCATTCTCGTCTTGCCTATCCATTTAGGCCTTTTCGATAACGATGGAAAACAAGGCTTCTCCGCCAAAAGGCGACTCTGATAGCTTACGCTACCCGATTGAAGATGTCGCCCCCAGTAACCACCTTCATCGACGCTTGAACAACCGTCAGATCCAGCTTATTGCCGCTGGTGGCTCGATCGGGACAGCTCTTTTTATTAGCATTGGCGGTGCCCTTGCCAAGGGCGGCGCTGGTAATCTTTTGCTCGGCTTTACCGTGTACTCCTGTGTCCTTGCTCTTGTTAATAACTCAATGGCTGAAATGAGTACTTACATGCCTGTTGCTGGCGGCTTTATCAGTCTCGCCGGCCATTGGGTGGACGATGCTCTGGGTTTTGTGGCTGGGTGGAACTTCTTCTTTTACGAGGCCCTTCTCATCCCTTTTGAAATCGTTGCCTTGACTTCCGTTATTGCTTTCTGGGACTCAAATACTCTCAATCCAGGCCCAACAGCTGGCCTTTGTACTGCAGTGATCGCTGCATATGCGTGAGTCACTATGTACCGCAACTCGGGAATCATCCAGCTAACTGTCGTTTTCTCCCAGACTCATCAATATCCTTGCGGTCGGTTTCTACGGCGAAGCTGAATTTTGGCTCTCAGGAGGCAAGGTGCTCTTGATCTTCATCCTTTTCGCATTTACCTTCGTTACTATGTGTGGTGGCAACCCTGCCCATGATGCCTACGGCTTCCGGCACTTTGGAAATGGCACTTTCTTGACCTACCTAAGTAGCGGAACTACAGGTCAACTGGAAGGCTTCCTGGCGGCTTTGTTTACAGCTGGGTTTACTATTGTTGGCCCCGAGTACATCTCAATGGTGTCAGCTGAAGCCCAGAACCCGAGCGTTTATATCAAAAATGCTTTCAAAACTGTGTACTACCGGTTCTGCGTCTTTTTTATCCTCGGCGCCCTGGCTGTGGGTATCGTGTGCGCCCACGATGACCCCAAGCTCACCGAAATCTATTTCGGAAGTGGTGGTGCCGGAAACGCAGCCGCTTCACCCTATGTCATTGCGATGCAGAATCTGGGTATCACTGGCTTGCCCCATGTGGTGAACATCTTAATCTTCACCTCGATCTTCTCTGCCGGCAATACCTATTGTTACGCAGCTACCCGAGCTCTCTATTCCCTTGCCCTCTCTGGGCGTGCCCCTCGGTTTCTCACATATGTTAACTCCCGAGGAATCCCAGTCTGGTGCTTCTGTGTCACAATGCTCTTTTCATTACTCAGCTACCTCCAGTGTGCCAATGGCTCAGCCGAGGTTTTGAATTGGCTTGTCAATATTGTTACAGGTGGAGCCATCATCAACTTTCTCATCATCTCCATCACCTTTATCAACTATCACAAGGCATGCGCGGCCCAAGGAGTTGACCGCAAGACGCGTCCCTACTACGGCTGGTTTCAACCTTATAGTGCATACATTGCCCTGTTCATACAGACTCTTATGTGCCTGACATATGGCTACAACGCCTTCAGACCCTGGAGCACTGAAGTGTTCTTTCAAAACTACTCGATGCAGATCGTGGCGGTCGTTTTCTATCTTGGATGGAAGTTTGGCAAGAAGACCCGGTATATCAGACCTAAAGAGGTTGACCTTGTTTGGGAACGTCCTGAGATCGACGCGTATGAGGCCGCCATTACTGACCCACTCACCGGGTTTTGGGAGGAGATGGGCCACCTCGTCGGTATCCGAAGGAAGAAGCGGATCTCTCAAGCCTAGATGGATAGGGGAAACCCAGCTTTTTGTCCTATAGATAGTGATAGATGACTGTATCAGACGTCTCCTGGCATCCAGACTGTGTGTCATGTACAGTGGGCGTGCAAAAGTTCAACAATTTCTTACTTCCTTACCTTGATCGGCCAGTAATAGACGCACAGCCGGCTGAGCGAATAAGATTCCGATTACACAGTACAATCAACACCTCCTTACAGCGCCTTTACAGCGCCCTCAGTACCTTCTTCAGAGCCTCAATCAATTCAATCAATTCAATGCCTTTAGTACCACTCTGAGCGGATTGTGGCTTGATTTGTGGCTCGATTTGTGGCTTCTGTTTTGAGGTGGCCTTATCTGTTAGGCACCCACTTCCCTTATCCTAGTCTGAACGCACCCTAGTCTTGCTCCAGAAGACACATACACATGTCCTCTACCGAATACAGCCTACGATAGGAATCTTATTCGCACAGTCTTGATCCACGGTTTTACATAATTTTACATAATTTTATAAATAAGTTTATCTAAAGTGCTTACTAAAAAAGTCGTATATTATTATGAATTACAAAATCGACGTTTATCACGTCGTCCTGGATCGACATTGTCCGGTCGAGTATCAAATCTGAGTTTGCGCTGATGACATCTGGGAACACTGTGCTCCAAGGCTGTCTGCCTCTGAGCGAAATGCGGCGTAGCTCATGCGATGTTGTTCGATGTGGCGCGGACTTTACCGCGATCATGGGGCTGGACTCTTCCGAGCTCTCTGGCGAGATCGGGTTTCCTATGGGGCCCCGATGGCTCGGCCGGGTTTTAAGACGTCATTCCCAGAGAACTACCAAGGATGTGAGATGAGAGAGCAGGTCCATCCTTGAGCCTAAATACCACAACCACCACACCTTACTCAATCTGAGACTTGCTTTTCTCGTGTCGTGTCATGATTCTGTCTCGAACGAGGTACATGTTCCCATATCTTTCTTCTTTCTTCTCCACACTTGTTTTCCAACCTCCCAGGCTGACCGCCTTTCTGATGTGTACAGATTGTGATGATGATGGAGAATAGAAAACGAGTGCAGCTGCAGCCTGGAAAAGAATTTACATTGAATTGAGTTAATCACATGATCTTTCGTTTATGTAACCTTCATCTACGTTGGAGGCTATGTTCTCTCCAAGCCTGTGTAAAAGATGATCAAAAACGGTGACGAGGAGTGCTTCTGGTTGGATCCTCGCCTTGATTTCACTCTGCCTGAATTGTAGGCGAGAGAGAGGATGACCTTGTCGCCGAGGGTTTGATGCCCCTAAGACAGGCGGAGATATTGGAGAGCAACTCGGACAACCAGGGAGCTGATACGCGAGTTACCGAGCAAAGACCAATTCCTGCAAAGTTTAAGTTAGGTCTGAAAAAGCCGAAGGCTACTCATTTCATGATTGTCAAGGAGGTGGCCACGGCCCTTCCCAGCTCTGCACCGTTCACGCTCGGTTTATACCATCTAATAAGAGGGACTGTCCACTATGGATTTCTTATGTTTTTTCCTAGCTTCCTACTCCACATTCCACAGAGGTAATAAAAACGGTCGATATAAAACTAAATATACCCTGGCTTTGCTTGTCCTATCTCCCTTCAAACCTACCAACTTGGCTTCGAATCTCAATTGGCTATCGCTTTCTGAATGGGTTGACTGAGTCACCAAATGCCTACACGCTCTCCAGTCTACCCTAGCTTATTACATGTCCTTTGCCCAAGATTCCCACTCATAAGCGGCCAGCATAAATGGCCCTACGCCATTTTGACCATTGTTAAGTTTTTGTCTACTCACGTAATACTGCAGGGTATTAGCACAGCTCGGATCACGGTCAACATACTTACTTCGAACGTTACGTTGGAACTGCTCAGGCCACATTCAGCGACAGTGCTATTGAGCACAAGTGAACCGCCTTTGCCTTCTTGGACAAAGTTGTTGGTGAGACTAAGGAACGCGTCCCTGGCTGTGTCAAGGAAATCATCGCGATTGAGGTATCCCAGATCAACGCCCTTCAACAAACCCCAGGTAAACATCGCAGAACCACTGCTCTCAATGAAGTTTCCTTCACGCTCGGGGTAGGGTTCATTCATCACTTGCCACCAGCTTCCGGACTCTGGGTCTCTCGACCCCTTCAATCCGATGGCGACAGATCTCAGATATCCGAGTAGCTGGTCGTAGCCGGGATGGTGTTTGGGGAAAAACTGCACGACCTCGACAAGAGCCATGAAATACCAACCAAGGGCACGTCCCCAAACATTTGGCGCTCTGCCTGTTTTTGGATCTGCCCAAGACGCTTTGCCTTCAACCCATCCGTGGACATGAAGACCGGAGGTCTCGTTGATTGTGTTTGTGTGGATAAGCTCATATTGGAGAAGGATATCGTCCCATGCCGTTGTATTGCCACGGTCAAAAAGATGTGTCCACTTCGCGTAAAAGGAATCTGCCATATAGATCCCATCTAACCACATTTGATTTGGGAAGAACTGCTGGTGCCTGTATTGCAAATCAGCAGGCGAGAAGGCGGAGATCTGTCATTGATAACTCACCAAAAGCCGCCAGAAGGGGTTCGGGGGTAAGAGTCTAGCATGCGCCTGACTGTATTGGCTGCTATCTTGTACTTAAGCTCGCCAGTCTGGTTGTAGAGATAAAGATAGTTGTGTCCCATCCTATACTCGTCAAGGATATACTTGGACGTGTTCAGACCTTTAATGATACCGTTTTCTTGAACAACAGGACCAGCAATCTGTCCAATGTACCAGTTCATGTACTTTTCATCCTGAGAGAGCTCATAGGCTTTCTCAAACCCAAGGTATAGAACTGCATCTTGATATCCATGGTCGGGCTGAACACCCTGAGCGATCATGGTGTCGGCCATGCGCGTGAGATAAGAGGTTGTGTTTGTTGCGGCAACAACTTTAATCATAAGGAGCAAGGATAGTAGGTTCATGATTCCAGTTCTCATGTTGAGAGTTTGTGATTGTGATTCCATCTCGTGTAGAGTTTGCACTGTTGTGTAAGACTTGAGCTGATAATGCCCTGAAGAGTCCTGGCTTTATGAGTCTCATTCTCGCTTCTATGTGTTGCTACTTACACAACCAATAAGGCAGGTAGTATCAGATTCGGGGTCATATTGCCCATTTTCTCATTCATATGAAATGTGATTATGCACTTGTGATCAAATGTTTCACAGAACCTTGCCTTAATGCCTTGTGAGGTCCCCAATGAGGGGAAGTGGTATGGTTGCAACCCGGTTGCGAGGTATGGTCCAGCCAATGGATGACTGGCAATCGTGCCAAACACGGAACTCCCACACAAAGGGCTGTTTTATGCTAAATTGGATTGTGTTTGCTACAGCCATAGGCCAACATGCACATGAAGATGCATGACTTGCTTACCTGATATGATAATTTGGTCAGATGAGAAGATAGCACACACACTGTTGCGTGGCTATTCACTTTCATCTTTTCCTGGCGTAACCTTGAGACGCCCATGGAGATGTTACGGCAGCACCACGTAGTAGCTAATGCATGTCTCTAGCTTCTCAATCACCCCTACCTAGTTATGAACTATAGGAGTAGAGAGGACGTTGAAAGCCAAGGGCAAGCTAGCACAGGATATCTTCAGGCGAAGTAGTCTAGTGATTCTTAAATGGATAAAATTAAACTCGTTAAGCTGGCTCAATAAGATGAATAGATACAGCAAAATCTATTATGCTAGGAACGTGATCATAAACGTCCGCAAACCCACACATGTTTCCAACAGGACGGTACTCTGCTCGGTTGATATCTAGACCTTGCTAGGATTAACCTCATGGACTTCCGTACCATCAACAGAAGACACCCTCTCGGTCTGCTCATGAGTCAAGATCTCCTTCTCGACATAATCAAGTTTGACATCGGCAACAGCAGCGTTCTCGCCATCGATAACCTTGGCAACCTCTTCGAGAGTAGGTCCGCGAGTCTCAACGTACATGAAGTAGATGAAGAGAACTTCGCCAAGAACCCAGATAGTGTAGATGAGATACAGTCTCCAGGTGTTGCCACCATAGAGGGAGTCCTTATCCGGAGCCTCCCAAGCGCTGAAAGCCAGGGGGTTGAGGTAGTTGTTCAGCAAAAGGGCGATTTGAACAAAGATGTTCAAGAACATGAGACCCTTGGCACGGAGCGAGTAGGGTAGAATCTCGACCGCATAACCAATCAGAAGACCAGACCAGCAGGTAGAGTAAAAGACACCGTGCAGCCACACAAGGAAGATCATGGCGTTGTTAGCTCCGGGAGCCTGGTGCTGCTCGAAGAGACCGCAAGTGAGAGTCCAGAAGATGAGAGTGACGAACATGCCTCCAGTGGCGAAAAGGAACGAGAAGCGACGGTTGAGGCGTTCGACAAGCAGAGCGCAACTGATGGAGACAACCATATCGAGGATGGTCTTACCGGCGGTGATGATCAAGCGTTCGTTCTCGCTCTCCAAGCCAGCGTTGATGTAAAGACGTGCAGAGTAGTTGGAGACGACACCGTTGCCAGACCATTGAGAGAAGAGACCGAGGGAGATGAGAACGATGAGACGGTATCGGTTACCCTTGGTCTTGAGGAAGTCGGTGTATCGAGAGCTGTTGTCGGCAAGCTGCTCGGCCTTGATGGTGTCGCGGATCTCACGGTACTCGAACTGGACAGTAGGGTGGTTGACGTTGCCGTTGGCGTGGTACTTGGCGAGAATCTCGAGAGCCTCATCTTGACGGTCCTTGGCGATGAGGAATCGAGGGGACTCGGGAATCCCTGGAAATACGTTAGCGCAGTCCGAAAGACCAAACCGAGATTTCTACTTACAGAAGAGAATCACGAGCTGAATAAGACCGGGGGCACCCTGAAGGATGGCGGGGAAACGCCACGACCAATCGTTGCCCCAGTAGGAAGTACCAAAGCAAGTCCAAGAAACAAGCAGAGAGCCCATGTTCCAAAGACAGTTGTAGACTGTGGTGAAGCGGGCGCGATGCTGAGGATGGCAAAGCTCGGCGAGAAGCATAGGAGACGCGATCTGAGCAAATGAGTTGCCGAAACCAAGAAGGACACGGCCGCCAGAGTAGGTAGCATAGTCGGGTGCTCCAGCCTGGAGACCAGAGCCAATGGCCATAAGGATGAAGCCGAGGGCGATAGAGGCGCGACGACCCCAGCGGTCGGCAATCATGGGGACGAGAGGGATGGAGGCGACTGAGCCAATCTGGTAGAGGGCGACAAGGAGGCCTAGTCTGCTACCCTCGGGCTTGTCGAAGAAGTTGTTCCAGCTCTCAAAGTTCTGCACCACTCCCATGTACATGCTGCAATCGCGCTCAAGTCAGTCTCTCGATTACAGGGGTGATCGTCAGTGGGGAGTAACGTACCCGTCCCAACCAGTTCCCATGGATGAAATGCAGAGCACACACGCGTAGAACGTCAAGACCCTCAGACCAGGATCCTTATACCAGGTGACGTGCTCGAATTTGGGCGCCTCATCTCGAAGCTTTTGCGTCTTCTCGTCGACGCCGAGGCCGATGATATCTTTGAAACCCATGATGATCGCTCAATCAATGGTGAAGTATGAATAGAGGTTTGGATAGAGCGAACACTCTCTTCTGCCAGAAGCACTCAAAGGCGAGGCAGATTATAGCTGAGGTGAAGAGTGGAAGAACGGCTGCAGAGTCGGGGGGCGTCCCTGGATAGATATAGAAGACGCGCTGAAGGCGTGACAGGCGTGCGAGCAAGAGGATAGCGGACGTGCGGACCGGGCTTCAGACCCCAGATTATGGGCAAGGGGACGGGGCAACCGAGCAGGCAAAGGATGGATCGAAGCACCAAATGAAAGGCGTCCGCTTAAGGGATCCACTGTCGGAATTGGCGATCGTGTTCCACCTTGGCTGGCTTGGAAGTCTTGGTATTCATGAGTGTTGGCCAAGGAGGCCGGGCCGCCGTCTTCGGACATGGATGCTGCAGACTCGAGACGGAAATCGACCTGGAATCTGGTCACAAGCTGGGGAATGTGCACCATTGAGCTGATGTTGTTGTACGGAGTGGTCCGTACTGAGCCAGAACTATGGGGCTCTGCTGATGGACTCCGACCCCTGTCCCCCGTGGGCAGTGGCCTGTATTTTTTGGCTATTAGCCTGTCAGCCTGCTCTACCGAGTTTGGTTCAAGGCCGAGAAAGGGGGTTTGCTCAGTCTTTTCCCAGCTGTCATGTCGCCATGGCCTATCGTCGACTCTTCTGTCAGGCATGCATCGGAGTTTTGCATCTCTTACACTGATCTGATCTTTGTCTCGACCCTCTCAGATCAGATCGGCGGGTAACATCATGGCTGTCGGACACTACCTTGCAGTTCTAATTTGCCTGAAGCTGCGTTCTTGGGGCAACCACCAACAGCCTGTGCCTTCAATCTCTGCCCTCTTCCAAGACATTTGTGAGCCGTTGGAAGTCCCGATAGCCTCCAATCTGAACTGAAAAGCAGAGAGAACAAGCTTCCACGTGGTGCGCAAATAGCAACAGCGCCCCGTGACTGGTGCTCAGGCTGGCTCGGGAACATTCTCCAGTCTTGGCCTAGAGTGGGCTTTGGCTAAATGCGGGTAAATGCGGGTAAAAGCAACCTTATATCAGTCGCCAAGCCTGGGCCAATAAAACTTTTGCTCACACGCCTGATCAACGCGATTCATCGTGATGAGCCGCAAGCCGAAGAATCGACATGCGAAACCCGATTATTCTCGCCATGGAAGAAAGAAGTTATCGTATTGCGGCATGTACAGGGGACGGGATTTAGCCGCCGGTGATACGACCACTCGGCCGGGAGAGCACGTGGACCTGTAAATCGCCTGATGATCCCAGAAACAGCCCCGGAGTAGCCAAGCCATTAAATGGAGACAGCAGAACTTTTGACCAACTCTCATACGGGGAACAATAGACGACCCAGCGCTTGGCAATTTAGCGACTCATAGACCCAGAACTAAATCTCCACTTAACAAGACTTGTTTGACATGGAATACAGGAACCGAGGGCCGACATTCCCCATGGGCAGAGAAGCACAGATATCCACCTTTCACCCCAAGCGAAGCAATCGCACGAGTTGGCTGACCCGCGAGAAAACAGCACGATAATGAACTGGTGATGGATCCGGGACCAGCCGAAACAAGTCGCAAGAAAGAAGCACATGCCTGTCGCTACACCTCGCTGCTATTACTTCAGTACCAAGATATGTGTTGTTTCAGCAGTCATATTGATGAGCTTTGTGAACCCAGCGTTGGTAGACCCAAGTATAGCCTCACTGGGCTGCTTGCACAAGCATTAGTTTTTATTCGTTACTATGGAAACATCTCAAAACATCAGTTTCAAGTTGGTAATAGACTGTATTTCGACCCACGATATCAAGTTTATCCATTCTAGTATGCGATAATAGCTTTGTCCTAAGGGTGCTTAAACACTTGGTGTAGGCAAACAAGAGACATTTGACCTTGCACTGAATTTGAGGTGATATCAAATATTGGATACTGAGCACAACGAGGAAGATACTTCCTGTTGTTGGAAATAAGAGATTTGTTCTATTTCATCTTTCAACCATAGGGTATCTTCACTGACAAAACCCACCTGCAGTAGTTAGGAATGCGTTGAAACAATCGATCAGAGAATGTTTTCCATAATGCTTGACAACGGCGACACCTGGCGATAAGTGCACCCTTGGCGGCCGTCTACTCTTGTCCCAGTTCTCACCCCATGGTCTTGCGCATATGCCGTGTGCTTTATCTTGCTGGTCGTTCAAGGGTTACAATTGGTGTGCATTCGAGCCAAATGCGGAGAAGAAGCAACCAAGCTTTCAAGAACTTCTGGATATGCTTGTAAATTCCGGGGAAGATTGGTATAGAAAGTGTCGCCCCGGGTCTCGCGCACAAGGATGTGTGTAGGTCGCACTCCGCAGATAAACAACACTTGAGATAAGACAGTCGATTGGCTGAACTTCTATCGTAGGATAACATGAGATTCCACATATATATCAGTTTCAACCCCCGAGTAGATGCAGCGACAGAAAAGAAAGCTAATTGGACCCCAGTCATTCGATTAGCCATACCATCATGTCCCCCCATCGATTATCCTCAGGTGTTACGCTTTGTCCAGGGTCCCAATGCTTCCAAGAACTTCTCATGAACACCAGCATCCCCAGTTGCCTTCAGCACCTCCCGATACTCCTTGTCCCCAAGACACTGGAAAAAGAGCAAAATGCTAGCCCAGATGAAATCGCCGTAGCTAACGGTATCGCCAAGTAAAAATGGTCCGGAGGCATTCTCTTTCAGCAGTTCTGTAACCTCCTTGGCGAATGGCCCTGCTCTCTCATACGCGCCAGGAGAGTTCTTCTCTCCGTATTCGTACAAGGGCATGCCTACGTCTTCCTCCCGCGTGGCAAGGAAGAACTCAAGACTCTTGTCGCCGAGGATGTTCTTGGCCACCCCGGGTACATAAATGGGTGTCATTTCCGTCATGAAACCAACCATAGATGCCCTAAGGCGTAGCTGCATTGGATTGTTCAAGTGTAAGCTCGGCTCAGGGTATTTCTCTTCAATGAAATCGGCAATCTTATAGGAGTCCATTATGTATGAGCCGTCGGGCATTTGTATGGCCGGCAGGGTGAATTGACGTCCACCTTCATTTGGGGCAACACTAGATCAGTCACGTCGTTATTGAGGGACTTTATTGTCTCGGATCCATACTTGTACTGACTGTTGGTTGAGTCGTTTCTGGATGTCAGGATATTCGAGCTGCAGCGATTAGATCGGCACTCCATACTTTTATCGCATGAGCTTACCCATTCGGTTTTGTACTCGAGTTCTTTGTAATTGAGAAGCAATCTCGCTGCGACAGAACTTAGCACACAAATATTTACCATCAACCATGCAGACTAACTTCTCCACGTATTCATTGACCAGCCAACCTGAGGGGATTTGGTGGGGATATCGAAGAAGGTTATGGCGTTAGATGACATGGCGGTCGGCTTCTGAGGCTTCTGATGTGAGGTCTAGGATCAAGAACAGCTCTCTGTAGTTTCTCCGAGATACTTATAGCGAGATATATTCCCTGCGAGGGATATAAGCAGCAATTGTCAGCTGATTAATCAGCATGTCAGATGCGGGCCTGCGATAAGCCGACATTCTTTTTTCCCCTCACGATATCGCCGACCCAAGAATCCATCGACGTCGAAAGCGGCAGGTGTAAGGGCAAGGGAGATGGGCTTGCGAGGTAACAGCTGAAGGATTTGAGCGGAAATAGTAGGAAATACATGGCTTTGATAAATTGAGTATATGCCGATGGGATGGCTCAGTCGCATATTCCTTGCCAAAAGCTTCTCCGTTGACACGCAATACTTATGCACTCTCAGACAAAAATTGCCTTATTATCTGGAACAATGAAGCATCATCAAGATAGCTCTCCGGTGCTTTAATGCCGCGAGTGATGCCAGATACGTACCTGTACAGCCCAAACCACAATACATCGATAACTGCCCTTATCTTATCTCGCTCAACCATCAGCAATTGAAATTGTCCCGCAAACGAGCAGCGCTCATGATCGAAAGAAATCGAGAGGGAGAATTCGTCATGCTATGCCACGTCCTATGCTTTCGATGAAGAGTACTTGGAGGTAAATGTATGCTGAACGTCAAGAAAGTCGTATGATTACATGTTTGTACACCTGCATTGCAAACTACCATGTAGTCTCATACTCCGAGACCGCGTTTTGCATAGAACAATGTCTTATGCCGAGACTCAAAGGTTAACTCACTCTCCTTGAACCAAGATTGGTCCCGATGATGAGGTTGCCGAGACAGTCGATGATGTGTAACCCTTCAGGGTGCTATAACTAAGCCGATGTCCCCAACGTATGCACTATGATCTATCCTATCACCTCAATCTGAAACCCCGCATTCTGTGCTTCACACATCTTGTTCTTATCCGCTACAATCATGTCGGCCTCTCGTCCTACCCGCGTTGTCAATATTGGCATCATCGGCTGTGGTGAGATCTCTCAGGTCGTCCACATCCCGACATTGTCCTTCATGAGCGGCTGGTTTCGCACCACATACCTTTGCGACGTATCAGCCAAAGCCCTCAGGCACTGCGCATCCAAGCTGGATAAAGACATCCAAACAACCTCCGATCCTGCCGAACTCTGCTCATCGGGCCAAGTCGATGCCGTCATCATAGCCACCTCAGACGAGTACCACGCCTCGCATGCCATTCTGGCTCTTGAGAACAACAAACACGTCCTCGTCGAGAAGCCTTTAGCGCTTACAATGCGTGATGCCCTGGCTATTGATGCAGCTGAGAAGTCTAGTCAGGGTAAGGTCATGGTTGGGTATATGCGACGTTATGCTGCGCCGTTCGAAGACGCGATACGTGAGATTGGGGGCATGGATAAGATTCTCTATGCCAGAGTACGAGGTCGGTATGTGTTCGGAACTTTTGACGTTCAAATACTGACAGATCTACTAGACATCATCGGTCCCAACTCGTACTTTGTTGATCAATCTGGAACCTTTCCACAAAAGTTCAACGACTTCTCCGACGCCGATATTCAAGACAAGGACCAAAGAGCCGAGGAAATGATAAATACAGCTTTAACAGAGGAGTGCGGTGTCGCCGTCACACCCGACTCAGCTCGCATGTGGCGTTTACTTGGTGGATTGGGTTCTCACGACCTCTCTCTGATGAGAGAAGCGCTTGGAATGCCACAAAAGGTTGTTGGCGCCTCTCTTGGGTTTCCCTTTTGGAAGTAAGTCTCCTTAGTCATATCAACGAACCGGTAGGGCTAATGTGGGCCTGTAGCGTTCTCTTCAAGTACGAAAGCTTCACAGTCTTGTACGAGTCGGGGCTGGACAATGTCCCACGTTTCGATGCTCATCTTGAAGTCTACAGCCGCAACAAGACTGTCAGACTCCAGTATGACACTCCATACATCAAGGGCCTACCCGTCACCATGCATGTGACCGAGAATGCCAACGGAGTGTATAAGGAGTCAACTATCCGCAAGTCTTATGAGGACCCCTACACACAGGAGATGAAGACTCTCTGGGAAATGGTTGTAGAGGGAAAGACGGCCAAGACGACTATAAAAGATGCTATGCAAGACCTTGAGCTCTTTGCGATGGCGATGCGATATCAGTATTCCCAGGCTTAAGTCATTGAGCGATTTGCGGAGTTGATCATGACGCAGACAATATGTATTCAGAAAACAACCATCCAAATCTACCGATTCCGAGCTGCACTTGATTTTACAACCCAGTTGAGAACCCCGCGATGATTGGTGAGAAGTACGGCCAGAAATATAGATTGACACGTCCAGGGAAGATAGCACATGGCGCATAACAAGGTGAGGGGTCACGGAAACTTATGCATGATAAGCCGGGGTGTGACATACCTAACCCCGCCTTCTCTCAGTGCGTCCATTCCTTCTACACAATATATACCCAATCCTCGAAGGATTTAGTGAAAGAGCCGATCCTACAAGAAAAAGCAGCGACAGTTGGAACGTACCAGGCCTTGCACACCCACCACCCAAAATGGACAATGACAGAGACTACCTCCTTTCTCTCCAGGCCGTCCGAGACCAGGCGACCAGGGTCCTCGGGGCAGCACGGCGGGGGAGCTTGAACCACTTCGACTATGAAGAGAGCCGCATGAAGGACGTGGCAGATTATGTGTCCAAGGTCATCGATGTGAGGGACAATCAGATGCGTAATGGATGCCAGTGGGCAAAGCTGACAAGAGCCCTTGCAGCGTGACTTTGGCCCCGACAAGTACGATACTATTCCTCCCCATGGTCGCTGGCAGCATTTCGAGGTCGGGGGTGTCCCGCGCGTCGACTCTCTACTCAAAGAATGGTTGGGCGAATCTGGCCTTGACCAAGTCGAGATTACCCGTCGCTTGGTCGATCTGTTCTTCGTGTCAGTTCTTCTAGATGCGGGTGCTGGCGACGTCTGGCATTTCAAAGAGCCTGGCACAGGACAGTCAGTCGTCCGCAGTGAGGGTATCGCTGTAGCATCACTGCACATGTTCAAAGCTGGTGCTTTCACCTCGGACAGGTCATTGAAGAGCAAGGTCGACGGTGGGTTTTGTTGCTCAGCTGACGTACGAGAAGCTAACATTATGAACTAGCAAAGGGACTGATCCAGCTGCAGGAATCTGATTTCAACACACACTTCCAGGTGTCGGCTGAGAACCCAATGGTTGGGGTTTCTTCTCGCGTGCAGCTGTTGCAAGCTGTTGGATCGTCGTTGCTTAAGTTGCCAGCGGTTTTTGGAGAATCAGGCCGCCCAGGAAACTTGGTCGGTGAGTGGGCTTCCAACAGTCTTCCATAAAATCCCATGCTCACGACCAATCTCTAGACTATCTCACAGAGAAGGCTTCAGGCACAAAGACTCTAGATTACGCACAGCTTTGGTCCTGCTTGCAAGACCTGCTCATCCCTTCATGGCCAGGAAACCGTACTGTCTTCGACGGCCAGCCAATTGGAGACGCGTGGCCTCTCAAGGTCCTCGCTGACATCGCTGATGAGCAAGGGGATAAGCAGACCAAGAGCAGAATTCAGCCATTCCATAAGCTCACGCAGTGGCTCGCTTACTCCTTGTCTGTGATATTCGAGAGGCAGTTGGGCTACAGCTGGAAGAACATGCAGCTTGGCACAGGACTGCCAGAGTACCGCAACGGCGGGCTGTTTGTGGACCTAGGAGCGTTGAAGTTGAAGCCCGACGACTTGAAAGCTGGCAAAGAGAACTCGGGCCAGGAGCTCCCCCAGTTCGAAGCCTCTGACGACGTTGTGGTTGAATGGCGTGCTCTGACTGTTGCGCTCTTGGACGACTTGCATCAAATACTGTTGGAAAGATACAAGCCCCGCGGGGTCACTTTGAGTCTTCTTCAGATGCTGGAAGCCGGGACCTGGAAGTCCGGACGGGAGTTGGCTGCTGAGCTGAGGCCCGCCACCAAGTGCAGTCCGATCTTGGTCATTAGCGACGGTACTCTTTACTAGATATTGCTGACGGGCCTTGATGTATTTTGCAGTCCTCAAACATCACGTTTGCTATATTCTTACAGCACAATAGATAGGTAGATATCGACTTTTGCATTAATTCGATAACACTTTCTACATTAAGCTAATGTGTACTGCTAGGGATTTGTCCTGAATTGCTATCGTAGTTGAAAAATCTTAGAATGGCTGCAAACGAAGAGTGATGTTAGTTCAAGTATTCCACTTGTAGACTCTCTTCCCACCTCAGTCGTAGCTAGTGCCTGGCCGATCGTAGCTGGGATGGCCTCGTCCCTTGCTTTCCATGACGGCAAGCCCTTCGCCTCTTTTTGATTCCACCAAGCTCATATCCAACAGCTTCTCATAAAACGGCACAGACCGCTCCCAATCCCCAGTCAGCAACATTGTTCGCCGCAAGTCTGGCATCTCATCCAAAACTTCTCTGACACAGCGGATGAGCCAGCTCCCCAGCCCATTTCCTTGGTATCTTGGGTCAATCCACACATCGGTGAGGTATGCGAAGGTAACAAAGTCGGTGACGCATCGAGCAATGCCCACGAGATTTAGCTCTGACGTTGCGTTGAGTGATTGAGGCTCTTCGTATACTCCAAAGGAAAGTGAGTTGCTGATCATCTCCCGAAACGCTTGTGGGGATAGCGAGTTCGTCCAGTAGAAGTCATTGGAGTCGAAAACCTCTGTGAGTCGGGGTATGGGGAATAGACTCGGGTCCGTGGATATAAAGAACTGATCCTTTTTCCAGGATCGTGACTGAAACTTCGACTTGAGAGATGTCATGGCTGTATTTTGGTCGGAGGGCTGTGGTGTTTACAGAATATCCGAGGTTCATTTCTTGGAGTATAAATATCATGCCTGTCCGATGCTGGAACGTATTTTCCGTATCTACTATGAGTCATTCGCTTCCGATGCGCCCTTCAATCTGCTTGCCAAGAACATTCCAGGAGCTAAAGCGTCATTTCATGCCGAAAACGCCATCGTTCCGTGTTCTATCATCGGCACCCGCATAGTGTCCACCGAAAGGCCGGACAAGTGATCCGAAGTAATGATTTCTCGGAATTGACCTCCGAAAGGCCAGGTTGGAGCGAGGCTAACAATAGCACCTCGGCTCTGCATCCAAGGGTGATCATACGGCACCAGTTTAGGTGGAAAAGTACAAAAATATATACAGAAATCATGTCGCGAGCTCAGATGCCTGTGACATATCTATCTACAACAATCTTCCGGCGGCGTAGGTAACTTTGGATCAACAACGCCGTTCAGGCCAAGCGAGTCTCCAGATCGATCGTTGAGACCACAGTCGTCACTCAACCATGTATCCGCCTTGTTATCCGCCGTGCCCAGCACGAAATGCAGATCTGCCCTGCCATTGCCGTCCAGATCAGGGAAGTTCTGACAAGAGCCAGCGACGCTGCCGTCATAAGCCGCCGATGGCTCGCTCCACATGAAGCCACTGCCGCTGTTGTCTTCGCGTCCCTTGTTGTAGTAGACCTTGGCATCGCCGTTGAACTTGTCGACCACGATCATGTCGGCTCTGCCGTCGCCGTTGACGTCGTTCCAGCGGATGTCAGCTCGGTCTGCGCCCTCGGCCTTGACCCGTTCGGCATCGATCCAAGTGTTGTCGTCGTTGTGAACCCACGCGTTGGTGGTGCCATCTGGAGACATACAGAGGTAATCAGCGCGGCCGTTGCTGGTCAGGTCGGCAAAGCGGACAGCAACTATGCCTTGGTTAGTATTCAGCGGTTATCTTGATGCGTCAAGGTGTGACTCACGATCATTGATGCCCAGCCCGTTCTTCTCATTCTTGCATCGAACGTCTGCTGCGCTCTCAGGGTTTGGCTGGTGGTTCCAGTTCCATCCTTCCCTGTACGGGCGCTCGTTCAGCCAAACATCAACAACCTTGAATTCTTGGCTCGGATCGACGAGAATGATATCGCATGTGCCATCGCCGTCCCAGTCCGCAAGATGAATGTTTCTTCGGTCGTGGATTGTCTTGTCGTAGTCTCCAGGAACCCATATATTCCTCTCTTCGGGCTGCCAGAAGGTGTCGGCTCCGTTGAGAACCCTTTTCGACGCGTTCTTCCATCCACGCATGGTTCCGTTGGGTGTAATCCAGATAAAGTCACTTTTACCATCTCCGTGCCCCCACATGTTGCAGTATCGGTTTCCGTCGGCGTTTAGCTCAGTGCCTCCACCTCCTGTGTTCTTCCACGTTCGGATGGCGAAGCTGTTCTCTCCGTCCTTCTCCTCGTGGTGCAGGAAGACATAATCAAGAGCATTCATCATGCCAATGGATGTCGTCTCTGGCTTGTCGTAGATGCGAGCAAAGAAGACACGCTTGCGCAGACCCTTGGCACCATACTGGCCCATTCCAGGATGGGTTGGCCCAGATGTCTCGCCGTCAGAGAAGCCTTGACGCCAGTAAACGTTAAGACCATCGCCTTCCTTTCCTTTGGCGCAGCTTCTGCCGTTTGTGAAAGTTGTTGTCTGTCCTATGTCACTGACCCAGAGCCAGTCGTCGCGTCCGTCTCCGTTGATGTCTGCAAAGCGAACCCCGTTCATGTCGCCCATGTTCTTGGATGTGAAGCGGGTACCGAGACTCTGCCAATACTCGGGAGCCTCTCCAGTGCCACCGTTTCGCCAGCACTGGATGTCTCCTTTATCGTCGATAATGCAGTAATCACCGCGTCCATCTCCATCAATATCGGCCAGTCGGACGCGATCCTGTGTGAAGCCTTCGTTTTTCTTAATTTCTCCGTGAGCTTTGAAGGTTGGGGGCTTGTTGCCGTCCTTGTCTCCGTCTCCTTGGTTGACAGAAAGCTGGGCATTGCCGTCAGGCCCAATGCAGACCAGGTCGTCGTAGCCGTCGCCGTTCATATCGATGAAGTTGATTCCGGCTGGTTTGCAGAAGAGATCTGGGTTCATGTCATCAGTTTTGGTGAAAGAGCCATCTCCATTGCTCTTCCAGACTCCAAACGCATGGCTACCATCGGGCTGTTCGTACCAGCCAACCAACTCATCGGACTCACGCCCAAAGAGCTTGGCAAAGCGATACTGGTTGAGATCGTTGCTACTCGTGATGGTTGTCTTGAGGGGCATCTCCTGGGACTTGTGCTTGTAGATGCCGTTGTTCTCGCCAGCATCGCCCTTCTGGGTATTCTTGCCAACGGGTTTACTCGCGCCTGGCTTCTTGTCGCATCCGTTTACGCCAATATCAGCAACATCTACTGGCGGTACAAGGCTGTTGCTGCTGGCTGCAAGTTCGAAAGCCCTATAAAAAACAGAAGCCATCTTCTTATGACCCTCTGTGGTGGGGTGGATTCCATCATTGATCATAGATTGAGGAACCCATGTCGACTGCTCGTCTGGATCTTGGTCCGCCAGGAAGATGCATTTTCCTTTTTTCTTGAGATCATCCACCAAGTCGCGATACTGATTGTTGATGCTCTTGCGGCTATCGTCGTGCTGGCCACTCCAAAGTAGGGTGGATAGCAAGACGCAAGTTCTGTCCATGTCTGGCTCATCGTAGATCTTCATGATCAGCTCGCGCATCGACTCGCCGACGCCCTTGACGTGTGGGTCATCGACGTCGTGTTCTCTGCCGTCGTTGGTTCCGGCTTGGATCATAACAAGATTGGGCTTGTATGGTAGGGAGTTTTCTAGCTCCTTACTAATTCCAGCAACCTTGTAGCCTGGGTGGCCTTCGTTGTCCTGCAGAGGATTTATTAGCAATTTTGCTAGGGGAGAATGCTTCTTGTGTCGAAGGGTACATACTGAATCAAGCATCATGCCACCGTTTTGAGTGCCGACCATGTTGACTTCCCAGCCAGCTGTTCGCAGAGCATCTCTGAAAGGTTTGCGAAATCTGCATGTTGAGTCTGTCAGTAAACCAATATGGCACCCAAACTCTCCAGGTAGGGCAACATACCCATCTCCCCGCCCGTCCTCAGGCTTCGACACGATCCCGAAGACGGTAGAAGCACCCAATGGCAGTACGCGCAGAGGCACTTTGCTTTGCCGAAGTGCTAGCTTAAGGTCAACGCCAAACTCAGCTAGCGGATTAGACACGTTGAAGGCCTCGTTCTGGTCGAGCGCGTCCACGACGTCATCGAATTCACGATTCGGGACAGCTGCGGCTCCGACCGTAGAGGACCACGCTAGAGCCGAGACCGGCAGAAGTGACAGCTTCATAGTGAAGCCAGTGTGAAGTGAGTGGTAGGTCTAGTGAAATAAACTGCTTCATGTCACTTTGCGCCCTCTCGCACACTTATAAATCGTGCATGAAACAAATCTGTGGGCCCCAGAATCCCTATTGTGGCGGAGATATGGCTCGCTTTTCTGAGTGAATCCTTCAAGGCATTCTCGCTATATTGAGTCCGCGCCAAGCAAAAAGTATTTTGTTTGAGATTAAATGCCGGAGATTGCCTGGAAGATATGCAAGCATATAATTCCTAATGCTAATCTTAGGGTGTCAGCTTACGCCTTGGCAGATCAACACGCGTCGGACTTCTACTTCTGCAAGGTGGGCCCATTGCCCCGTGTTCATCTCACGAGATCAGCAGTGGCTAAGCCTCTGGTCCTGGGTGTTGCTGACAGCGCTTGATTAGTTAGATGACTTTAATTCGGGTATTTCTTCAATCATTGTGTCTAATTACTCGTAACGAAGGGTGGTGAATGTGAAGGATTTCGTTGGTTCCATCACGACGGCTCGTGAATTACGACAATTGACTCACGGCGTCACAGTTAGCCTGCAGTAATTGACAAAGCCTAACAGAAGATGGTATACCATGGCCATTTGAGTCTGGAAACCTCTTGATATGTAAGATCTTTGATCGCCCCAGTCTTTATTACACTATTTTTCTTCAGTCAACTGGAAGTACAGGGTAGATTCCTGAGGATGTAGAGCCAAGGCAGTTACTGCTCGTACACACGCACAAGGCAGATTTTTTCATCTCTTCTCGGGCAAACTCCACGCTGACCCGACTTTTAACATATGACTTTAATTTTACTTGATCAAATATGCCCGGAACAAACAAACCTGGACGACCAACAGCCAGACGTTGCCAGGCTCTCACAAATAGGTCCCACCGTGAAAAGCCATTCAATATATTAACCTGCTATTCTGTGTAAGATGGAATTACTAGTAAGTTACATTATAGGAACAGTATACTGCGTTAGAATGCACTTCTAAGTCAGCAGCAGTTCCTTTACATTGTTCAATAATATTACCTATTCGCAATGGCCCACCCCCTTGGCAGAGATAAAGAAACTTGTGATGAGGTTGATTAACACATCACATCAACATCCATGCAGAGTCTCACAAAGGAAATAGAGCCCCCATGCTCAAGCTATTAGTTATTTTGTGACTTTGAGCATGTTTTCGGCATTCATCCTTAGACCGGGCCCAGTCTCAATATTTACCAAGTTTGTAGGGGTAGTGGGAGGCAGAAGTGTTAGAAATAATCTCGACTACTAGAACTGCCATTTCACAAATGAGAATGAATTCTGGGATAAGGAGAGATTCGGCTTGATCCAGGTGATTAACAGGGATCCGGTTCTCATCCAGCGCAAGTCAGAGTAGTCGTAATATTCATCTTTCTATCTGTAATTGCGTTTTTGTACAGGAGTTATTCGGCGCTAGAATACCATAAATTTGAAGTTCGGACATAGTTATGTTTCATTTCATTCTTCATAACGTAGGTACTCATAGTCTTGTATTTCTATATTAGTGGGACCCTCATGGCCGTGAGAAATTGAGGGCGTCCGTTTTGAGGCAAAACTGGCCGGTTCTCGGCGAGAAGAGTCTGAATAAGGCAGTGGATTGCACTCTCCAAGGGTCAAGGCGGCGAATAGAAAGCTCTATGGGTTCTGACTCGCCAAAACTGTGAAACTCCCGACAATAGCGAGATCAGCACCCGGGATCTGGTAAAGACTCGACAAGCTCAATCGCCTTGTGATCTACGATTGCAGCACCGTAACGCTCACACATTGGAATCACGCGTTCCTTGAGCTGCAGATCATAAGGAGTGAGAATCCAGCCTATGCCCGCCATTGTAGACTTTGAATACTCCTTCATAACATCTTCATCCAGGGTTGAGAGAGCCGGGCCACCAAAGCCGGCGAGAGCATCAAGGTAATGGCCGATGATTGACACCTCGTGGGCCCTGCGGTCCTCCACAGACATAGCGCCTACTATGAAGTAAGCCAAGTCGTGGAACGGGGATCCAATGTGGAAGGTCTGCCAGTCGAGAAAGCGTGGGTTGCCAGCCTTGTCGAGGTAGGCATTGCCCGTGTGCGGATCTCCATGCACCAGAGACATGAACTTTGGGTTCTTGGTGGCAAAGTGCTTCTTGATGGCAGCCACCGTGCGCTCTCGGGAACTCTTGATGATATCAGGGCATGGAGGCCGATCAGCGCCGTGGATCTGGGCATCCCACATGTCCGTGAGGGCCATCATCATGCCCTCGTATGAGGACGTGATCCAGGGATAATCGCTGTACGAATAGCCCCAGGTGCTGGCGTGCAGCGCAGCCAGCTGTTCGACGCCAGCTTTAACCCGCGCAACAGACCAGACATCTTGAGGGTTTCCAAATGTGAATCCGGCGTGGTTCAAGTCGTCCATCACAAGGATACCCTGCTCGCCTTTCGCCCCCGCCCACCATACCTTGGTGAGAGAAATATGGTTCAGGGTCGGCGCAACCAGGCTGAAGAACATAGCCTCATTGTTGTATGCGGCTACTAGGGGCTCTTTGTAGCCCTCGACCGCGAGCAGGGCGGGATTGAATCCTCCCTTGACGCACACGTGCCTTGCCCGCTCCTCCTCACTATTGTCATCCTGGTACTCAATGGTGAAGAAGAGCTTGCTGGCCGTGGCGTTCAGCACACTGTGAGTGAGCTCCGCAGACTTGACATTCTGCCCCAGCACTTTACCAAGCCAAGCGGCCGTGACTTGTTCGGGGACGGTGGGAAGCGGGTAGATGTCGGATGCAGTCATTCTGGAAGAACGAAAAAAGACAGGTCGTTAAGGGTTAGGAAAGCGGATAGTAGAGTTTCCATGCAATTGTTATATACCGCCTGCCGGGGGAGACATCTCCATGTACAGGATCGTGACCCCTGCAATCTACCGTCACAGGTCTTGCATCAGGGCCGATCAAGAGTTTGCCCAGATTCCTAGGGCCTTCAACTCCATCCGAAATTGAGGTATTTAGGTCGATATAAAATACAACGTGGTAAAGTGCGGTAAAGCAGGACCCAGTTTAGTACATTTCCTACCCTTGCAGCCTGTATGTGCTGGTCGAGTGAAACCCTCGTACGTTGAGAGATCCGCGAACCACTTGCCGTTATCGTCTGCAATCAATCCTCCCGGCTACTAAACCCACAGAGTAAGGTGGTATCGTTTTGTAAATACCATTGTGTGTGCAAAAACACTTCATTTATCAGAACCCTGTGTTGAGATATCCGATGATCACTACTTAAAACACAAAAAAGATAATGTGGACGCTCTCTTTCGGACTTTGACAGCATAAGGATAGACTAAGAAACCTTATACTTTAGCTGTAGCACACGTTGCACGGCGAGGCAGGTGTATATTCATTGGTCCGTCCCCGCAAAGCCAGGGTGGTCCTGTCCTTGCAGACTAGGGACAGGCATGTACTGCACATGATCTCACGAATTGATTTCGAGAGCCTAAATGACTGGGCTCATTGGTGCAACAGCGCTCAAAGGTACAAGGTGTTTTATTATCTTATCAATCTCTTTTCCGTTCATGCGGTAAATGCATCCTCTGTATCTGTTGTCTAGACTCGAATCTCGCCACAGCGCAAGAGCCAACAGAAACAGACCTACCATTTTCGCAAAGAAGTTTAGTTCAAAATAATGTGAAAACGATCTGGTAAGCCTCAAGGCTCCTCTAATGCCTTACACGTCCTAAACGTCACTCTTACTAGCCCCAGCCACTCTGTTTTGAATCAACTCTATTTTGTGCGGAATAGCTCGCGATTCAAGTGAACGCGTCTAATGTCTTTATGCGCCACTTTACTAAAGACCGAAACACAGCATAACAAGTCCGGGCTGGTACAAGCGACTCGTTGGGATGCAGCAGGCAGCACACAACATCCACTCTTTTGAAGCTTGTACAGTTGTATTCCAGCCAAGGCTTGAACGCAACAGAGCACTCTCGCGTCATTGGCGGGAAGGACGGGAGCGGCTCACTACTGTCGCGCTCCCGAGAATTAGCTGACCAGGCCAAGGACTAGGGCAGAATGGTGGCTAGCTAAAACACCCGCATAAAGCAGTTCTTATCTTCCGCCTTGGGCGACTGCGATGATCGTCGATTCCCTTAAACTATCTGCCCCAAGGATCTAATCACTTGCGTTCTCAATCGATGATGAGCTTATCTGCAGCACCAGCCAGCCACATGTCGCTCGGCAACATCAATTGCCTTTGTGGGAAGCCGATGTCTCTGCATTATTGGTGAGGCTTGCAGAGAAAACCCGGTAGTTCGCTGCGGAGGACCTCTACCCGACAGTCTAGGCCGCGTGTGGCTTGAATAGTGCTCCCCCGATCCGTCCAAAGCCT
Organism: Fusarium nurragi; assembly: GCA_012977755.1. Taxonomy (NCBI): domain Eukaryota; kingdom Fungi; phylum Ascomycota; class Sordariomycetes; order Hypocreales; family Nectriaceae; genus Fusarium; species Fusarium nurragi. Next base: position 64,133 of record JAALXI010000021.1, read on the forward strand.
GGGGTTGATCGGCCGAAACTATGCAAGCCTCCGTCCCCTTTTGGGAAACCAGAAACGGCAGCTTATCACCGCGCCCTTGGCTGAGACTCAGCTGAGCCACGTAAATCGGCTGGTATGTGAGTAGGTGCGGCAGCCAGTCAAGGCACGCCTGTCGCTGCAAGGACTAAATTACTTTTTGTTGCTGCACCATTCACGTCTGGGTTCAACCCACCCTGTCGAGATCAGCTGTTGTTTGCTTGAACCGTGAATTGGGCTGAATGGCGTTCGAGGGGTAGCTGATGACGGAGCTGGTGCTTCAGCTGAGACAAACAAGCCGAGGGGAAGAGAATTGAGTATATAACACAGTTAGCTGGTTGCAGCAATGGCTTTGCCACAGGGACTGCAGGACTCTCTGTCTCAGTACCAGCTTACCTCTGTCTAATTGAGCATGTTGGGTTTGCGAAAAGCCCTTGACAGTATATCTCCTCCACCCTGATCGCTCACTTGTTTGTCTCTGACAGCTCAATTGACAGTCAGACGAAAACGCAAAAGCTCGTCTTCCGACACAGAAGAACAGGCCTCCACATCCCGCGGAGCAATGGAGTTCGTTCGGCAGGGCGTCAAGCAATCCCTTGTCTCCATGGGCAAGGACAAGGACAAGCACCATGAGAATGCCCCGGTGGCCGTCGACGAGATCGACGTCTCGGATGGCGAGAGCGAGAGCACCACCGTTGCCTCCAACCCAACCTCACAAGATGACGCTGATGTCAAGACCATCTTGGCTGCAGCAACACCCGACACAGCTACCCCTATTGCCGCCACATCTAATGGCATGACCAAGACTGCAACCATCACAAAGCTCCATGAGTACGAGAAGTTGACCAAAGTCACGAGGACGGTCAAGAAACTGATCGTTCGGTTTGATGACTACGACGAGGACTTTGTCAATGAGATGAACATCAGGAGCTACCTGGAGTACATCTCTGACGAGCGTCTCATCCACATGCCTCGACGAGGCAGCGACTGGGATCGTGTTCTTAGCACCGCCCAACTCTTTGGTCTTCAGATTACTGCTTTCGCCAGCAAGATCGAGACCTTTGCTACTGGCGCTCACTCCTCAGCGTCGGCTGCTCTGGCCAGTTGCCAAGTCCTTCTTGAGGTTCGTAACATCGCGGTGGTCGACTCCTATCCATCACTGACCTTCATCCACAGATCGGACACAGCCAAGCAAAAGCTCTGGTGCCAACCTTCATCGCTCTATACGAGCTGGCCATGCTTCTATCCATCGTCTCCCGTATCCGCGACCTCGGATCCATGTCTACCTCGATCAAGGAGGCAGCTGCCCACATCCTCTGTGAGCTAGTACACCTCATCGGCTGCATCGCCAGCCACTACAAGCAGAAGATCAGCAGCCTCAGTGCTGGCGCTAGCATCACCATCAGCTTTGACGCAGCCTTTGGCCAGCATATTGATAGCATCTGGAAAGCCAAGGATGGCCTCTGCGACCGTGTGTGGCGATACCGCCTTGGAAACAAGGCCTTCTCCATCAGCCTCAAGTCTGTCCGCCAGCGCCTGCAGCCCTCATCTGTATCTTCGGTCAGAAACACTCTGTACGACGAGGTCAACGAGCATGTCGACCGGTCAGAGGATACCTGCAACTGGATCACGGGCCAATTGACCAGCTTCCTCGGCAGCAAAGACAAGCTGTTTAACATCTGGGGCCAAGCTGGCGTCGGTAAAAGTGTTCTCGCTGAATGGGTTCAGGAGAGACTTGCGCGCCCCCTCGACTACAAGTCTTACACTGTCCTCGCCTACAACTTCCCTTGGGACTCCCCCAATGAGGCGACATCGCTTGCGTGTGTCAAAAGCTTTGTCTTCCAGCTGCTTGAGCGTAGCGTCGGCGACGTCGAGCTCTATGGACGACTTGTTCAGGCTTTTGAGGCCTACTCTAAGACTTCCAATGCCGCTAGCCTCGAGGCAACGTTGTGGGATACCCTGCGCACTGGACTCCACGCCTCTGAGTGTATGGGCAATTCCTTCATTCTACTCACCGATGGCTTCGATGAGATGACGGGTGGCGCCAAGAGCGCAGTCAGCTTCCACAACACACTTAAAGGCTGTGTAGCTGACCTCTCCGACACTCGTGTCATCACCTTCTCTCGAAGAGTCGACGGCCTCAAGGACAGCAAGATCTTCCAGATTAAGGATGCTCATGTCCATGAGGATATTCGATCCCACCTCAAGCAGACGCTATCCGAGTCTCGTCACTACCATGACGTTACCCATCAGGACCGCGAGAAGTTCATTGATGGTCTGGTAGCAAAGTCGAAAGGCAGCTTCCTATGGGCTTTCTTCGCTGGCCATCTCCTGCTCCGAGAGAAGTCTTGCGATGGGTTCTTTGCAACCGCCAAGGGCATCAGCCCTGACGTCTCAGAGGTCCTTCGCAGTGCTGTGGATAAACTCAACCTCAAGCAGAACGAGACTGTGAGGTATCTTCTTTCCTTCATGCTCATCACCAATACTCCCTTCGCTGTCCAGGAGATCGCAGAACTTCTGTCTACAGATCTCCCCAAGAGATGCATGAATTCCACTCCCTTCAACGTCTCCAAGTTCGTGTCGGAGAACTGCAGTGACATTCTCATCATCCGTGGAGGCCGCCTTCATTTCCGCAACGCCGTTGTTCAGTCGCACTTCAAGGGTCTTCTCGGAAAGTCTCTTCTTTCAGAGAAGGAAGCTCACTCACAACTCACACTGAGAATGCTTCTATATGCGCGATTGAACCTCGACAGTGATCAGGAGCTCATTACGGATGAGCTGGATGACTCTGCAGTGGACGTCGTCTTAGACAAGCATTACTTGATTGGCTATGTCATGCGCAACTGGGTTGTCCATTTCCGCCATGCTGGCTTTGTTGCCACGGATGGAAAGATCAGCTTGCCTTCTGGATTCCGTGACGTCTTCCCCGAATCTGTCATGTTCACTCTGTTGGAGCGGCCATGTTGGGGTGGGCATCATCTCCAGAAGGAGACCATTGAGCTTCATGAGCTTGCTCTTCGTATTCGAGAGTCTTGCTTTGGTGAGAAGCATGTCGCAGTCCTACAGAGTCTCATTGTCCTGGGTCACATTCACGTCAAGTTCTCAACCTCTTCAGATGCCCACGCTCACGGAGCGCAATACTTTTACCGCGCTGCTAAGTTGGGCGAGGTTATTCTGTCCAAGACCAGTGTCTTTGTGGGTGCCTGCACGCACCTGTTCCTGACTTGGACTGATAGCATTGTTATCACTAAGCGGACCGATATTGTGAAATGTCGCGAGGAGATGATTCGTGTCTGGATTGATGTTTGCAAGCACAAACATGGTCGATCAAGTGACGAGGTCATCTGGTGGTACGAGAAGCTTGCCAAGCTCCACATCTGCCTCGGCGAAGAATGGCGCGCAACGGTCGTTTACAAGGAGCTGTATGAGATCATTGTCATCCGCTATGGCAAGAAGTCTCCTGAGGCTGGGCGTATCGGTGCCTTCTTTGGGACGCTGGACATCGTCCTTAGAGGTGACGAGGCTAAGGAGGGTATCTGTCAGTTTGAAGAGTTCATCTTCGAGACTACAGAACACCTTGATATCCACGATCACCTCTGCATCGCCATGATGATCAAGCTGGCTTGGTCATACCACGCCTGTGGCAAGTTCTACCTGGCCGAGAGACTCTTCATCAGTATCTGGCGCCGCATCTCCATCACTTGCCGCACCAATGTCAGAACTGAGGTGCACATTTCCAAGATCCAGATCGCTCTTGAGTACTGCAAGTACCTGCGAGAATTACATCGCCACGAGGAAGCCGCCACTATCCTGATATGCCTCTGGGCCGAGTACGAGCACTACCACTGCGAGTCTGAGACTCTGATAGTCTGGATCCGAGAACTTGGGTCGTTCTGCAGAACCTTTGGGCTTCTTGACATCACAGTCACCATCTTGACCAAGGTTTGGGGCTGGTTCAAGGGTCGTGGTAAGGGTGATGATGAAGAAGCCCGCAAGACTACGATACTCATCACCGAGGTTGTGGAGGAGGTCATTGAGACTAAGAAAACCAAAAAGATAACCACCACTACCATCACTGAGGTTACTGAGACGGTCGTCAAGGAAATCTACGAGAAGCACTACCACCGCTGTAAGAAGACTGGCTTTGACCGTGACTTCTACTCGGCTTGCATGGCACTTATCGGCATCTTCTTTGAGCGTCACAAATGGTCAGAGGCTGAGGTCATCACCAAGCGAACTCTTGAAATCACTTGGGAGGCCATTCTGAGCACTGATGTCAGCATCGGTCTCTGCGAGCATTCGATTCGGGAATGCGTGCATGTGGCTCGTGGTCTTGCCAAGTGTTACCACTATCAGGGTCACTTTGAGAAGGCCGAGTTGATTTACTACCGCATCTATCATGCTTGTTTGGCCTCTTGTGGACTCGAGGATGAGCTGCTGCACGAGTCGCTCACTGTTCTCATTGAGTTCTACGAGGAGCACCACAGACATGAGAAGGTGATCGAGGTCTGCATCGACATCTTAGAGCGGTACAAGAAGCATCTTGGCCATACCCATCACTTCACTATCAAGACGCTGTATCTTTTGGCTCATCACTGCAAGCTCATTGGACACAAGGACACTTACACGTACTACCTCGAGATTGTCACTATCCTGAACAAGGGCATTAAGCACTGTCATCATGATGCCTTCGAGGCCTCCTTGTGGCTTTGCCGTCACTATCATCACCGCAGCATGTGGGTTCAGCTGCGCGAGATTTGTGGCTTCATGTGGGAAACCGTCTGCCATCACCGCGGAGAGCACAAGTGGACTGAAGAGATTATTTGTGAGATCTACGAGAAGTACACATACGTTCTCGAGGTGCGCGTGAAGGTTGAGTTTTCAGTTCTCTACAAGATCTCTGTCCAGTACAAGGAAGTCAGCAAGACAGTCTGTGGTGGGGAGACCCACGGTTACATCTTGGCTTTAATTGCATTCGCCAAGATGTGCGAGAAGCATGAGAAACATGTTCACGAAGCTATCACTGTCTACGAGGAGGTTATCAAGAAGACCATCACGACCAAGATGACTACAACCATTGTCACTGAGACTACACTGAACACGGTCAAGAAACGTCTTTCCAAGTTGTATGTGACCATCATCACCTCGAGTGGGAAGAAGGATGGACATGCCCATGTTCCTGTCGAGTGGGCTGTTCAGATCTGTATCGAGACCTACCAGCATCTCAAGTTCACGCTCGGATGCTGGCATGAGGAGACGCTGGAGCAGCTCGAGTACATCATCAAGCTGTATCACAGCTACAACACCAAGGAGTACCACTTGAAGATGGTGAAGCTCCTTCAGGACCATGTGACTGAGGTCATCACGACTTGCAAGGTTACAACGACTCTTTTTGAGGTCGCCATCACCCTGGCCTCCATCTATGTCAGCGTGAATCTCATCCAGGAAGGTTACGAGATCCTCCGCCAACTTCGGCATCTCGTCATCTTCAGAGGAACCGTCCATTTGGCTGACCTCACTATCAAGGTGGATGCTCACCTGAGCAAGCACATTTTCGTCTTCCTCAGCGCCTTCGAGCATGGTCTTTGCCCCAAAGACTGCTCGACCACCTACTCCGAGATCATGGCCACGATCATCTTCGAGTCTCTACTCTATGAGGAGTACTCTCGTGTGATTGAACATGAGACTGATCTTGAACTTATTCTTGAATGCGGAGCCAAGTTGCGTGGGTTCTGGGTTGAGAACAAACGCTCTCAGCTTCTCGTCACTCTTGACAAGAGACTCTTCCAGCTTTTCAAGAACAAGTACGCAGCCTACCTCAAGGATGTGAGCGACGAACACCTGCGTATCTTCTACCTTTCCATTGTTTGCGGGCTTGGCAAGGATCGCGGCGCCACCAAGATTGACTTCCCTCTTCTCGCTGTCCAGGCCGGTAGCGCCAAGGTCAAGGAGCTCCTTCAGGCAAATGAATGGCATTGCGCTGAGCAGCTCGGCCACTGTATCTTCCATTTTGCCCAAGCCCAGAAGCTATACCACCGCAGCAACTGTATCCAGTTTGGTTACAAGCTTGCCGAGTTACTCGCGGGAATCGATGTGCCCCATCCAACCGATCCCAAGGATGACAAGATCAGAAATGCTATGCTTACAACTTCGCGGGTGATCATGGCCGAAGTACTCGCTGCTTTCCGACAAGAGAACATCGACGTCCTCTGCTTGCGCTTCGAGGATATCTCTGGTCTCGTCCGTCTCCTCGGTGCACAGCAGAACTGGGATGAGCTCGAGCGACTCCTCCAGCGTCTTTGGACTGCCCGAGAGAGCATGCAGAAGTCTGGCTGGTCGCCCACTACCGTCTTGGACATTGGCAAGATGCTCGTCCACGCCCATTACGCTCGCAAGAACGTGACTTGCGCAATAGAGACAGCCGAGCTCATCTGCTATAACCTGCGACGCAGCAGAGGTCGTCTCGATGTGGAGACTCTGGAGTTCTCGCGTCTTCTTGCTACTTTATACGCAGACAGTGGTCGAAAGGCTGCTTCCATGTCCCTCCACGAGTCTATCCTGCGTGAGATGCTATCCTGCTGCAGCGGCAACGAGTTTGGTGAGGCTTACCCCGAGCGTCAACGGTTCACTTCCGAGGCAAGAATACATCTTGAGCTTCTCAAGGCTGCGCATCAGCATTCGCAAGGCTGGACCAAGCCAGCTGATGAGTTCAAGGATGTCCACTCTCGCCTGAACAGTGGCCTTGGCCTTGAACTACCTGCTTTCGACAAATGGTGCGGTGCCGCTGTTAATAAGAGTATCGAGGGAGGGGGCAAGTATGTCGCTCCCATGGAGTGGAAGCTCAAGGGTGAGGCAAAGAGCGCTGTCTCACACCGGAGGGTCAGCTACGAGAGACCGCGCGGTCGATTGGATATGCTTCACATAGCCAGGCACTGGTGGCTGGTGTATTAATTGCATCTATAATGGGGTGCGTAATCTGCTGCAACTACAAGCAATTTCTTTTTTCTGTTTGTTTTATGTTAGTTTTAGTTTCGTATTATTAGCTTTTGAATTAGTGAAACACAGGTCTCTTTGCCTCTATGCTTTCCGCTCAGTTAAATACCTAAAGCTCGACTAATTTCTTTTGAATACTTTGAGGGCTCGAGTGATTCAAAGTATGGAAAACAAGGCTGCATCAACCGCAGCTAAGTGGCTGAATAGCACGTGATTGCAGTGCGAGGCTGTCACAAGAACAAAGTGGGGGAATTCCTGGAAATATCTGATCCCCAAGTTCCAATTTCCATAGCAAGAATGAGCAACAGCAACTAGAGCCTCTAAGCTCCTCACTATGACCAAGAGAGTACTTTCTTATCACGTATAATTAGCTTCACATTGTCAATGAAGTCGTCACTTCTCGAGCTTGACCCTCTGGGGGATGCACTTTTGATTTTGCGGTGTCCGAACGAGCAACGAATCCCTCCAGCGCAGGACCAAGAAGCATCGGATACTGGTGAAGCTGCTGAGGTTTCCAGTTCCGTAAAGAAACGGAAGGATGCCTTCAAAGCGCCCACAACCTGGGAGGACCTACAGTCACTTCAGCCGTATCGAGATAACGGCGATGCGAATGAGATACAGTTCAGAGTGTCGACTAGACATCTATGCATCGTGTCACCGGTTTTCAAGGCTATGATTGAAGGCAAGTACAAAGAGTCGCAACCTAATGACCAAGGCCTATTGGAAATCAGGGCATTGGACTGGAACGCCCATGCATTCATCATCTTGCTGGACATCATACATGGTCACCACTACCAGGTGCCCAGAAAGCTAGACGTGGAGGTCGTGGCTCACATCGGCCTTCTTGTGGACTACTACGACTGCCTCGAGATTGTCCAGATCTTCTTCGACAGATGGCGTCTGGGTATTCTGGACTGGACTACAGACTTCTGGGGACCGGTTGTTGGACATCCTGCGAGTAAGAGAAAGTCTTTTGGCAGAAACGGGGCTCTCCTGCTATTCATCGCTTGGGCGTTTCGATGCTCATCAGCCTTTTCTGGCCTTACCAGTTGGGCCGTTGTTAATACCGAGGGCCTTATTGAAACGGATCTGCCTATACCGAACCAAGTCCATGGTATGTGGTCTCCACTCATACTCGAGGAAAAGCCATCTAATAGGGAACAGTCAAAATCAACGAGAAGCGCGTGCAATTCATAGACCAGCTCTTTTCTAAACTCTACAGCCTTCAAGAGGACCTCGTGGTCGGCCGGGTTGGCTGCTCGCTGGAGTGTTCCTGCCGGCTTCTCGGCTACCTGATGAAGCAGATGAGGGCAAACGACCTTCCAGCCACAAAACCAGACAAGCCCTTCACGGGTTGGAGTATACCTGGCGTGGTTGAGATCATCCGGAGCATAAAGACTCCTACATGGCGGAACAGCAACCCTGTCGATCCTTGTAATCTTGAGACACACTTGTATTCGAACTCAGACACGCTGGATGCACAGGTACCGGGTCTTAAGCTTAGTGACTTTCAGGGCCTGGCGCTACGGCCTTGGAGCGGGCAATATAGTTATAGTTAGCGGAAAGGATTTGGAATAGGTAGTTGCGCGAATTTACAAAGAGCCCTGATCATTTTGGAATTCGTCATCTTTGTAAGTCGCCAAATAGCTCATTGACCGACTCGTCGATACAGTGTACGCAAGCTGGTCCAGTATCTCCGGCGTGCCGTTGAAGCTTGACGCCACTGCACCCATTCTTCAACAGTGAGACGCTTTACTTTCAATAACTCCAACTAGCTCACATCTATACAACCAATCGGGATGAAAGATCGGCCGCACAAGCCATATCGGGATTGCTAATAGATAGACCTGATGATCAAGGGGGTAGTTGAGATCGTATAAGAGAGTAAGCACGCGCTATCTGACACTTAAACGTCAAATGACCTCATGGCGAAGGAGAAGTGGGAAACAGTCTAGCTAGATATCAGTATAGCCCGTATACGGTGACGTCTGATCACCAAGTAGAGGGTACAACATGAATTTATCACTACAGCATCGAACCTGGATATGTGTAATGCCGCTTTTCCGAGTGCTTAGCAGAGGATTTTTCAATCTTTGGAGGCACTAGGTAGAGAGGGTGGCCCACGCAGCCCTTCCTTCTTGAGGGTGGTAAGACTACACATCTACACTCAAAGCAACGGCGAGATGCGTGCCTCTTGGTTGTCAGGTGTCCTTGTCATCCATTGGATTGCGACATCATCAGACCTAGGCTCTGAATGATCATCTCTTAGTCTGGACAATATGTAAGGTACGAGCCTTAGTCTTCACACCGTTGAAGAGGTAAGTAAAGGGAAAACTATATAGCAGACCGTATATCCCACGGGCTAGAAGCACGAATTACTCTGCAGCTTACCCCTTTATACACTTTGCCAATATCGAAGATAACATTCTTGCAACCACAATGTTGTTCAATCTGTCTCTACTTGTGGCCTTGTTAGCTGCTGAAAGCCAAGCTGCAGTTGTGACTCGAGAGACGAGCCAGTGGAAGGGGTTTTCGAAACTAAAGACTCTGTTCGTGTTGTAAGTCTGCCCCAAAACGTTTGTGATGGCATCTTTTGACCCTCATCATAGTGGGGATTCATATTCCCGGACCGGCTTCGATCCCACAGGCGCGCAGCCCAACAGCCGCAACAAGATAGGTAACCCGGCGTTTCCGGGCATCACCAGCTCCAATGGCCCCAACTGGGTTGGGTATCTAACAGGCGCCTACAACGAATCGCCTTTTCTTACATACAACTTTGCTACTAGCGGAGCGGTTGTTGGCACACCAAATGTTAAAGATCGCTATACTGTGATTCGTGAGATTTCGGAAAAGTTCTCGCCTCACTACAAACTGGGCAAAACATTCGTTGCAGACTCCTCTCTCTTTGCCATCTGGATCGGCATCAACGATGTGATAAACAACTATTCGAACAGGAACTCAAAGACTTACGACGTGTACTTTGAAAGTTACAGGAACCGCATCGAGTCCCTCTATAAAGCGGGTGCCAGGAACTTCCTCCTTCTGACTGTTCCACCACTGCAGAACACCCCCCGTATCGCTCATGCCAGTAATTCTGCAACAGAGATTCAGTTGGTAAGAGATGCGGTAAACGACTGGAACGCGCGGATCAGGGCGCTCCAGAGGCAAATCATCAAGCTTCACCCAACGGCGACTGTGTTTGTCTATGATACCTATCCTCTGTTCGAGGAGGTGTACCAGAACCCCTCACGGTTCCCTGAGACTTCGGTCTACAAGGACACTAAGAACTACTGCTCGAAGTACGGGGGGTAAGTGCATCGCAAAATCCATTTGCTTTGCTGTTGACAGATGCTCACGTGGAACAGGGGAACCAAGACGCCTGACACCAAGCTGGCCGGATGCAAGTACGCAGCTAACCAGTATTTATGGATCAACAACCTTCATCCTACTTCACCCATACACAGGCTACTGGCCAAGGATATAGCCGGGTTTTTAGAAACAAAGTAAGAAGGATTAAGGATTGGTTCTCTATGTAAATGCAAGTTCGGTTTGTATAAGTCCCACATGATACGGTTTTCAAGGTATAACCCAGCAGTTATGCCCTCAGCAGCAATCGTTTGGAAGTCTTGATGGATGGACTATGGTATGGAATGTGTGAGATTCCTTCTTTTCTTGTATATATTGGCTAGATTGTACTGCAGTCAATAACATAGTGTTTTGATATTAAAACCCGAGGAACCTTAGATATCGTTATAGCAGGCCTTTCATTCATTTGTTGTATGAGTAAAAAGAAGAGCTTGTGGGACCGTTCGATCCTTCAAAGTAACCGAAAAAGACAGAGAGTGGAAAAGTAAGATGCTTCCTTGATACTTGAATGTACTTCTTCAATTTGATGATTTCTCCATCTATCTCACACTAACCCTTTGCGCCTGACCCCAGACACCACGCCTTCCCTTTCGTCCTCATAAGAACAATTATCATGGACTGACCCTTTGGTGAACGCTCTAGCCAATCCAGATTGTCGCGCATATATTGTAACGGATTCTTGTGATTACCTTCGAGTAGTAGCAAGGTGAGACTGCCAGGCCCCACTGATTTAGTAGTGGCCGGGAGAGCTTTAAGAACGTCCATAACATTCTTGTGCTAGAGAAAAAACCGGGAGAAAGGAAGGACGGAGTCTGAGCCATTTTTCAATTGGCAAGATGCTGTACAGAAGAGGAAAGTTCCGCTCGTTTGCTCCATTGGCCTCTCAAAAATCACTTTTGACTGGGATATTAGGAGAAAGACTGATGTGCTGCATGTTTGCGGCCCCACTCAGTATGTTGTAACTAGGGCTGATGTAAACAGTCGTAGATAGAAAAAAATCGATTTGGATAAGATGCTTGGGCGGAAGCCGAATAAAAAGTCCAGATGACTGCCGCCCGAATCATATGTGGCCGTGGCCTTGAGGAAGTATTTAGTTGTAGGGGAGGTTGATGGAGTTTTGAGCGTAGTGGAATGTCACGCTGGTGACGATGTTAATCACGTGGTCCAGATGCCAGGGCTTTATATGAAAGATCTGTTGAAAGGCAAGGTTCAGTCTATAAGTAAAAGTCCAAACTAAATATATGCCAGGAAAGGTACTTATTCACAACATCAAAAATCCAAACAGTACAATAAGTTCAAGATATCTACCGTACGTCTATCATTATGGAGCATCGCGCAATCAAGTCATCTCATCAATGCTTCCCTTAGCGTTTCTCTTGATACCGCAGCAATATTCTTTGGAATCATCTCTCGGAAAGACTCAATATCCTTTTTGTAGATTCTTTTAACTGCACCAAGAGTAGCGGACAAAACATCTGATCGCAGACTGAAGAAGTTCTGTACCGCCTGGTTCACAGGGATAGTTGAGAAGATTGATGATTCGGATAATGATGGCTTGTATTGCCATTTTATCTACTTACACTGACATGTAATCGACGAGTTGGGTACGCAGTCAAACGTGTTGCATTTTGCACGTACAGCATATCGTTGTCAGGCTACCAGCGTTAGTAGAGCAGCATGCAATGCCATTGTCTTTAATCTCTAACTCAAATAGCAACATCCATCACAGCGGAGACGCCTCGGTCCAGACTCTCAACGGCCCCATCCAGTGCCAACTGCCACTCAGAAGCATCAGCCACGCGAGCACCGAAGATCTGCCCGTTGCTTGCCGCCTTCGCGATACCCGAGTAGTCAGGACTGGGGGCAAAGGAAATGTTGAGCTCTTCGTTCGTAGCCCGCGATGCTGGGCCGTCAGGGTGTACGAGCAGCATCGATCTCCTGGGCGCGTTCCAGCCAAGGTTGTTGAGTACGACAGTCAAAACGGGGATGCCGTAGCGAGCTGAGATCCAGTACACGCTCGATGGAACACTGAACATGTATGACCCGTCGCCCACGATCTGCACCACGTACCGCTTGCGTTTGCCGGGGATCAAGGCATCGGCGGCATCGGCTGCAAGCTTGATACCCAGGGCGCCGCCACCGCTCCAGCCAAGTCCGCCGCCTCCACAGTGAATCCACTGACCCGGGATAGTAGCTCGAATCTGATCGGCCACGGCAATAGTATTTGTGATTGCCTCCACTGCGAATATGGTGTCTTTGGGCAGCTTCTCGCGCAGGGTCGAGCAAACATAATCTGCTGTGAGCTTTCCTGAGTCTTGGAGCTTCGCTCGCTTGTCAAGAGAGCGGATTCGCTCAGCGTATGACTGTTCCAATGCCTCTGCTCGACGCTCGATAGTTGCGCTCGAAAGCCTCTCGGCGAAATGACTATGCAGTAACTCTGTAATCTGCCTCAAAGCGGTTTCTGCGTCCACGCGGTAACGCTGCTCGGCGTCAATATAGAACACCAGCATGGACTCTTTCAGAGGGTCGACGTCGAGATGGAAGATCTTGGCTGAGCTCTTCGGTTTGCAAAGCTTGTTGATCCAAGGGACGTCGCAGTCGAGTATGAGAAAGACGTCTGCACTCTCAATGGCAGAGTCGACGCCGTACTTCATACCCAGCCAGCCAGGATGGTCAGCTGGGAAGCACATATCAGAACAGCCGGTATCAAGTACCCGGAGGCCCTTGATAGCGTTGGCCAACGATACGAGTGGCTCGACCGCTGCGTGGTTGCGGCCGGTAAAGCCAACAATGACCAAGGGCTCAGAGGCGGTAGTCAGGGCCTCTGCGATTTCCATGACAGCCTCTTGTGGTAGTGCAGCTGGGCCAACGGGCTTCCAGAATGCTGAGTTGATGGTATATGGCTCAATGGTCTCTTCCATAACCTCGCGGGCTCCCATGAGATATGATGGTCCTTGGGGATGGCTAGTGGCAATCTGAAGAGCGCGACGGACCATCTGCTTAACGTTCTTGCCTGTTTTGATCTCTCCCACGTATCGACAGTACTGGGAAATGATCTGCTTTTGGTCTGGAACATCCTGGATCCAGTGACTTGCAGTTGTTAGTTATGCTCAGAAATTTCTATCAAGGACTTGGTCAACTTACATAAACTCTGTTCTGGAGCCCAGAATCTCGCCCTCAATCGTATAGGGTGAGAGGCCAGCAAAGATGAGAACCGGGGCACGTCCCATGGCCGCATTGTGAATAGCAGCCGCTAGGGCAGAGGTACCAACATCAACATGCACGATAACACACTGTGCCTCTCCGCTCAGTCGAGCGTATCCATCAGCCATGGACAGGGCCACCATCTCATTGGGACATGTGATGATCCTCGGGAATCTATCACGCATCTCCCTTTGGCCCTTTATCATGGCCTCTAGAATGCTTGGATGATCTGAGCCGAGATTGACGAAGCAATTCTTGACCCCAGCCTCAACCAGGGCCTCGAAGAAGGCGAACGATGTTGTATACCTAACGTTTGGTGTTAATATCATTGACTAGGCTCTGTGTAATAATGCTCTTGAACTTACATGATGAGACTTGCTGACAAGATTCGTGTGTTTTGGTAACCTTTGCACAGACTTCTCCTTCAGATTATAACCAATTGCGGAGGGTTTTATGGTAACTATGAAACTCCTTCACTCAGTGCGTTGTTACCAAAGCTAAGACACTACTTTCAAAGCCGGGATACATCCGAAGAGGAGTGATAAATACCCCAGTCGCGGTTCGTTCCTGTGCGGGGTTGAGACGCTGGCAACTATCATCGGCAAACACTGAAGATCCCCCACCTCAGAGTCTCGCTTGCGGCAACACTAGGTTGCAGAGCTTCCTACCAACAGGATCCAGATGATTGCAGGGTAAAGTGAGATCTTTTGGCAACTGATCCGGTCTGCTAGAGTGGATCTGGTAAGAGAACGGTGCAATTTGAGCTCAATCGTTCATCATATCGCTTATGACCCGGATTGCCGCAAGCAGAGGAGATATACCGCCAGAAATAAATGCATCTGATTTATTTGCACTACTTAATAGTCCATATCTGAGTTGCTGATATTCTTGATACAATGTTGTAGCTTTTGCTACAGTCTCTATCGCCCCAACGTGATCACGTTCATGGAATGGTTCCGAATTTCCGAGCACCCCCTGTCTTATACTATGGCCAAGCCTCGGCATGTCAATTACCGACCGGGGTGCATTAATAGCTCCCGCTCTTTCTAGTAACGTTCTTCGGAATGTAGTCAGAAAGGCATTTCCGACAAGTGGCATAATCCTTCCAGGTAGTCACAGCAGGGAGACTGGAGTCGATAATTATAATGATCATTGCTCGAAGGGAGTTGTTTAAGCACAGTCACAACCGCCTCTAGCACTGCTTTACAGAAAAGTACAGCTTTCGCACAATCAAGAGGGACGGATCAATCAATGCGTTGGTTCAAAGGGGGCTCAGGACCATGTTCTGAGACCTGAGCAGTACCAAGTACCGCATTGTAGATCCAGCTAGCGTGAGGATACGGCCCATCGTAGCATATGCACCATAGCGCCCATGACCTATCTATAGCCAACAGATCACCAGGGAATTGCATTTCCAAAACACGAGGAAGTTAACCCTGTTCCCCCGCGTCTGCACCCCGCATGCAACATGTCGGCTATCCATTGAGCTAGACAAGATGAGAAAAGGCGCAGATTGGACTGCTAAATATCGGAAGCCGGAGAAGGCCTGGGGGAAGCAGGACTACGGGTAATAGGGCCAAGGCGCCCATTCCCATAAGAAGCTGACTGCCAACCCCATGTTCAAAGGGAAGTTCGAATAGCACAAAGCATTTTTCCCACACGCACTCCTCTTGCTTTTACTCTCACAATGTCAGATCCGACCGAGAAGACTACTGCCGATCACCTCTCCTTCAAGGGTGCCGAGTCCACTGTTGAGCCCAACGAGGATTCCCAGGCGACCAAACAGCTTCTGCGGAAATGTGACCTTCGTCTTCTTCCCCCACTGATAGTGATTTTCTTCCTTTCCTTCATGGACAGGACTAATATTGGTATGTTATGAACTGATACGATAGGCTCGGCATCATTCAACATAAACAGGGCTAAACTGAACTCTTGTAACAAGGTAATGCGAAGATTCAAGGGATGACGGAGGACCTGGATATGACGGGAAGCGATTATAATATGGCTCTGTTTGTCTTCTTCATTCCTGTAAGTTGAACAGCACAAGGCAGATAGCGGTTATGATTTGAAGAGTCGTGCTCACACGCAAATTACACCACAGTACATCGTCTTTGAGGTGCCCTCCAACATTGTTATCAAAAGGATCTCGCCGTCCCTTTGGCTCAGTGGAATCACGGTTCTCTGGGGTAAGTTACAGTACCTCATGCTTAAACGTCACAAGACTGACCAATCTAGGTATTTCGACAGTCGGAATGGGTCTTGTTAAGAACGTTCCAGGTCTGATCGCCTGTAGAGTGCTCCTCGGCGGTTTTGAAGCTGGTATCGTTCCAGGTATGATGTTGCTTACCATAAGACCCTCTAGAAAGACAATGGACTGACGACCCTACAGGTTGTGTCTATCTTATCAGCATGTATTATAAACGCTATGAAGTGCAATGGCGCTTGTCGCTCTTCTTCAGTGCCAGTATTATTGCAGGCGCTTTCTCTGGTCTGTTGGCGTTTGCCATTGCCAAGATGCATAACACTGGGGGACTTGAGGCGTGGCGTTGGTATGTCAACATCTTTCGGCAGGAAAACCCATCTACTAATATATATCTTCCTAGGATCTTTATCCTCGAGGGGCTTTTGACTGTTGTTATTGGTGTGGCGGCCAAATGGTGGATCCCCAATTGGCCTGAGACAGCGACCTTCCTCAACGCGGAAGAGAGATGCAGGCTTATCGCGCGCTTGGCCGAAGACGTTGGTGATGCTAAGATGGACCATCTCAACAGGGCAGCCTGGAGAAGAATCTTGACCGATTGGAAGATACTCCTCGGAACACTGGCTTACTTTGGAATCGTTAACAACGGTTATGCGGGCTCAGTGAGTTCATGAACCAGTGTGAGTGATATTGAAGGGAACTGATGCTTTCTAGTTCTTCATTCCCACAATCCTCCGAGAGATGGGATATGCGGCCGAGCGTGCGCAGGTCCTCACCATCCCAGTATACGTAGTAGCCACAATTGGGTGCGTGTCGGCTGCATATCTTGCCGACCGGCTGCACCACAGATACAGCTTCACCATGTGCGGCGTCGTCATCACTAGTATCGGCTACATCCTTCTCTTGTGCCAGGGCCATATCCCGACAGCCGCACGGTATTTCTCGCTGTTCCTGTTGGTAACGGGTGGGTACATCACGCAGCCTGTTGTTCTCGGTTGGCTGTCCAATACCATGAGCGGACACTACAAACGCTCCATCTCGTCAGCTGTACAGATTGGCTTGGGCAACATTGGCGGTATAGTTGCTTCCAACGTCTTTTTGACACATGAGGCGCCGCAGTATTGGACTGGGTTGGGGGTCAGTCTTGGCATGGTGTGGATTTGTGGTGTTAGCTGTACTACCTTTTACTTCCTAGCTATCAGGGAAAATAAGAAGAGGGATCGGGGTGAGAGAGATGATAGGCTCTTGGGAGAAGATGCCATGAATTTGGGAGATGACCACCCTCGCTGGAGGTATGTCACCTAGAGTGTTTTAGAGACTGGTCTTTCGACTGCACTCTGTCCGTAGTCCCACACACAGGCCACAGTCCATACCACGGTGCGATACGATGGAATACAAGCATCCAACATGCTGATTGACCGAGCAAAGATGGCGACTCCATTTGTCGCCGTCTTCGTCGGTGGTATCTCAGGTATCGGCAAAAATACAATTAAAGCTTTTGTCTCTACTAATGCTGGCATTGAAATTAGCCTTGTCGGCCGCAAACCTGCAGAAACCGCTATGTTGCAGTTTATTAAGGAACTGTAAAGGATCAACTCTAAAGCCGAAATCGTTTGGATCGAAGGCGAAGTCTCCCTACTAGCAGACACAAAGAGAATCTGCGAGGTTATCCGAAGCAATGAGTCACGCATCGACTTGCTATTTCTCAGCACTGGTTATGCACCGTTCGGTGCGCGCGAGGAGACGACCGAAGGCGTAGAAATCACTCAAAGTCTTGGATATTATACTCGAGTATTCTTCATCCTTCTTCACCTCCTTCCATTGCTGCGCGAAGGGAATGGAAGGGTCATTAGTGTCTCGGCAGGTGGAATGGAGTCGGCGATGACCGATCTGGATGATATCGATCTCAAGGAGCCTGGTAGATTCGGTATCGTCACGGCTCACGTACAATGTGTAAACATGACCACCTCGACTTTGGGGAGGCTAGCCGACGACAATCCCAATATCACCTTTATCCATTCCGCGCCTGGGTCTGTTAATACCGGCAACGTGTGGAGAGGTATAGATTCGCCCAATTCAGTCAAGAGCTGGCTAGTCTGGCTTGTTCTAGAGCCTCTTATCAAGCTTTTGTCGTACAGCGACGATGAATCTGCCCATAGGTATCTCTTCCAGAGCACTAGTACTGCCTTCGGCGGCCATGGAGTGCCATGGGAGGGCAAACCGGGCACCAATTCACACGGGCAAGGAACAGTCGGGTTGTTTCTGGTCAATCAAAAGTGTGATTGTACCATGAACGCAAAGGCCGTATCTGTACTCCGCCAGACTGCAAAGGAAAAGATCTGGAATCCTACCCTAGAGTTTCTTGCACCCTATTTGTAAGCGCATAGTTCTCGTCGGCGATCTAGGCTGCGAAAGCTTAAGTAACGTCGGAAATATCACACTGATACCTGAATCTACCACCGCCAGATAGACGAGGATCAGCTCTATAGCCATAACCATTGCAGTTATTTCATCGTCCAGGTCGATGTTACTTGGAGTACGAACGCATGGAATGACAAGAAGAATTGCTACAACTGCCACTAAGGTTTGAGCATGCTTGTGTGACCTTTACAAATGGCAGAACTGCGGTACAATATTGAACAGCTGCGGTACGGGGAGTTGCAAGCCTTGGCGGGCGCAACTATAAGGGATCTACACGGGGACATACCACTACCTACCTCATACAACATCGGTGCAGTATAGGTCCTTCTCAGGAAGACGAGCATCAAAAAAACGGTGCTTCTCCAGGCATTATCAGATACGCAATTTAGCGAGCGAACGGATGGAACGCCAGCTCTAGAAGAGTCCCTCCAAATGCTTGATCTAGACGCCGATATAAGCGCCATCAATAACGATGAACAGTGCTTTAAATTATAAACAATGTAGTCGTCAGCAAGCCACAAGGTAGACGCACCCTGAAATGGTGTAGTCAAGGCGGTACAGACCCAAACTTACGAAACGTGGAGGGGTAGTAGACAACGCCAGGTATCAGGATGGGTAAGCAGAGGCCTGTGTAAATCGTATGGGAGAGTGTGGGTTCGCTTGGACGTTACGGGACAGCGTGCGGAAGGACGCTTGTGCATGTTGCAGTACGACACTGCCGATACAACGAAAAGATCCTGAGGCTGCCTGATGGAGTATGGGGTTGATCCAAAGCAGACCGACATTGAGGACAATAGTATCTGACACGAGAGAGCATCTCGGTTCGCCACCGCGCAGAGTATCGTCGCACTTGTTTCACGAAACCACAGCCCTGGGTGAAGGTCCAAGGAATTCCAACGACCTTGAAGGACCTCCGTTCTAACGAGGATGAGATTTGAGGTGGCGGTGTCCTCGTTGATGATGAGACGCGCCTCAAGATTATACATCAAGGGAGCTCTTATCGAATGGAGCGACTCGACGACATACTCAAGCTCGTCACTGTTAATGCGACTGCTTCGAGCTGGTGTGCCCCACTGCTTGATCATCATTACTCGTGTCGAGCCCAAGAGACCCCTCTTCATGCTGTATTGAGGCGGCGGCCATCATAGGTGGCACACGAAGCAGACTCTTACGTATATGTGGGAACAAGGAGTGAACCTGGAGAATAGAGACTCGTAACCGCCCTCGGCCACTCTATACTTGACACCGCTACTCTTCCCAAGGAAGTTGACACACTAGAGCTGGTTTTAGCCTCTGGTGCCAATCCGAACACTGGTAAAACAGAAGTAAGGCCCTAGTGGGTTCTACAGATTGGCATTAAATGGACCCGGGGAGACAAGACCCACGCTCTTGGAACGTGTCATATTCTCTCGGACTTTCCAATTGCGAGATCACTGTCAAGGATTACGGCCCCGGGTTGTATGCGTGTGATTAACTCGAACCCGGTACTGATTCCACTTCGCGCTACCCAAGAGGACCGTGGCGCATCAATTACTAAAGACATGAGGGCAGGCTGCATCCTTTGCGGGCAACCGCCAAATATGACAAACAGTATATTTTCGCCGAGGAATGAAATCCGCCTACTACAGTATAGGTATCAAGACACCTATGCTAGTACCGGGATGCTACCAGGAGAAAACCTAAGTACTGTAGTTTAGATTAGAGTAGCTCATAGCCGTATCAGGAGTATTAATATAAAAATTGTTAAAGTTTAGGTGTAACACATAGTAATAGAACCTAGGAGTTGATGGGTTTTATACCAACCCGCCTGCGTGAAAAGCCCTTATACATGAATACAATTGAAATATTAGGCAGTCATAAGCTCGAGCTTCAACTAGTGCCAGAGATATATAGCGTGGCTAAGTATGGACCAAGTATTTGTTCACTGAAAGCCTCCGGGTTGAAGGAGCACGAAATCCGTCTATCTCCAAACTGTCTCAAGTCACTGTCGGGTGGAGTTAATTGCGGAGTAAGCAGGCAGTATTCCTGACTATTTGATTATGCTTGGCCTCTCTCTAATCTATCTCCTCTTTGCTTGCAGACTGGTGGAAATTTTGTGTATAGTACCATTATTAAATGCATGCGAGAATGTCTGATTTCCGCCGCCACCTACTATCCATTAAACCGCCGTAGGGCTCGGCCAGTGTCTATAGGGTTAGTGCCAATCAAGCGGCCATCCTCGACCAAACTCATGGATTCCCCGTTCTCTGGTACCACTTGTCAAGCACGTCACTTTTGGCCGTATGCAAAAAAAGTCTAATTAATGGTCTCGAGAACTAGTCTAGTGGTTATAGGTGTTGCGCAGAATGGCTTCACTAATTCATTCTAGAAAGGTTTTGAACTCAAGTGCTGTTAGTTCGCTCCAATTCGTTAGAGATATGTTCCATGGAGTACTTGACATGTTAAGACATAGCTGAGACCACTGTAATGACACCAACAGCTCCTGTCTAACAAAGATCAAAGAAAGCAGAGAAGCAGTATGCTGAAGTGCATTAGACTGATTTACTTTGGCCCACACACCCAACAGATTCAAGAGTCGTGATCAATCCTTCTTGTCATCTCTCTTGATCCCCAGAGCAGCTTCAACCCCCTCCATAACATCATTTTTGGTATTCCAGTCATTTTTCGCAAGGCCATTTTGTAACTTATCTAATAGTATTCTTCCTCGATGTGTTTTTCCAAACTTTTGCTTATCCTCTTCACTCAGACTATCAAGAAAGTACTGAAGTTGCCGCGGAATAGGATCTCTCGCAGCCTGATCAGTCTCGAGTTGGGAAGAACTGTTATCTCCTTCTGACATAGTTTCTTCCTCACTCTTCCACCAGAGTTGTGCGCGCTGCCAGGCTCTTGCACCATAGACGGTGGAACCAGCTGCGGCAATGAATGCAACGCGACGAGACAAGACGACGAGAGACAAGTCGTCTACGCCCCAAAATTCAATCCACTTATCCTCCCCGGCGGCAAGCTTGCCGTAAGTCCAGGGATATTTGTTTTTCATTTTCTTGAGCACCTTTAGAGCCTGGCTACGAACCTGATCGAAGTTGGAATACTTCATTCTGGTCGTCCAATAAGTAGAGTCACTTGCTGTAATAGACCGCATTTGTTCGAAATAACTGGGAAAGGTACCGGGGACGACTGATTTGTCTAGGGGGAGTTCAAAAACTCGAATTGAAACAGGATCAAGAACCGGCTTCCGTGACCTCTCTTGGGTTGATTGTAGCGGTGAGTTGGTGAGGTGTATCATTGCTGGACCTGAAATCCGCCAAATCTCACAAAGAAAGCTTTTCGGACAGGTGATGTAGTGAAAGTTCGAACGGCCCAAGGGCTCATGCTTGTCTCTATACTGGAGTAAGTCAAGGAAAGCTTTATCCCAAGGGTCAACGGTCAAAGTCTCGTTCAGAGGCTGCTCATTTGCCGAGAGGTAGATCCAGTGATACCAACTCGGATCGTCCGAAGACCGTCGTCTGCGATATAGATCTCCGAAGCTTGCCAAGACTCCGATATTGTTAGTCTTTCAATCTTTAGGTCTGCTGAGCCCTAGTTCTTTGGTCCATTCAAGAGGGTTATATAGCTGCTGAATGTGATATGGTGCTTGTGGAATGCGAAGAGGGTTTCGACCGCCAGGCTCTTTGAACCATTCCAATGTCTTAACCGTCACCATATTGCGGAGAAATAAAATAGGGTGATCGACTGTTGTTCCATGGTACCATGCCCCGAGAACTAAGCCTTGAATAAGCGAGAGGAGGATAGTAGGCGCCGTTAATGGTAGCGTGAGAAGGAAAAAGCTTTTAATAGAACGCAAGAGGAGTCTCATAACTTCCCAGCCATAGCGTAGGTAGTAATGAACAATAGCTGGTATCCTCATGTTGCCCGGCGAAACTTCCTGTTATTAAGAAGGAGAAGAGTTAATGGAAGATATTAGAGGTCTGAACCTTGTATTTTAACTAAATTCCTAGTCTCAACCAGCAGGCATCTAATCTAGGCTAAATCGTTAGTACTACACTTCTGCCTAGATTGTCAGCCGGGTTTTTAAGCAGTGGAGTATTGCGGTGTTCTTTTGGGCATGGGTAGCGACAAGCTCATTTCACGATCTCCGCTTAGTGTCAGTTGTTTATTAGGTCAGTTGGCGAAGGGTTAATGCCAAGACCTTTAATTGTGGAATTAAAAAAGAAAGGGCTCAAATAACAACTCAGATATCTGAACTACATAAGATAAATTAGAGCTTAATAGATAAGTAGCCGGTATATATTGGAAGAGGCTGCTAAATGGATGTTGTCTTATATAATAAGTAACTGGACTGCGCTATAAGTTGATGAATAAGTACCCAGTCCTGCGATTGTCACAAGCACAATATCAAGGGGCATGCCATTTGAATCATCATCTGATGCTGCGTATTAACTATTCTGCCACTACAGCTCAATTCACTTAAGTAAAGCTCTTATGGGTGGCACAAGTATCGTGCCGCACTCCACACCTACAAAATACTCACGCTAGATTGGGCAAAGACTGGTCATCTCTACGTGGAAGAGCCAAGTAGCATCGGCCCACGCTGACCCAGGCGTGTCACGACAATCAGTCGAGTATCACCACACTAAATTTACTATCCCGATCAATCGCATGCCTTTTGCGTTGTGTGTCCCCCACCTCTATCCGCACCATTCCGTATCGGCCGTCACAGGGATGATTCGTCTGCACTATTGTTCAAGCTCGGGTGGGCGGCAGTGGTTTCGAGATAAGGTAGTTAAAGCGCAAACCGCACTGGAAAAAGCAGAAGGCCATGTGTTCTTGGTACTATGTAGATCTACCATTTCTACTGGGGATAAATGGGCCTATGCGCAGGGAGCTACTTATTAAAGCTTATAAAGGCTATACGTGCCCTGATCTACCTTGGAGAGACTGAAGACTAATGGATTGGCTTACAGATATGATGGCGGTGTCAGATGTGTTCGATACATGTTTTTTGGCAATTACCAGTGATAACGATAAATAGAGTCTTGTTTTTAGCTAAATCCCTCATGGAAAACCCATTGTTCAAGTTGGAATGAAGTTAAAGACATGAAGGCCCCACGACGAGTGGTTGTGCAACTATGCCGCTTGTGGAACAATTGTCAGCACCGCCAATTTGCTTGAGTTCGAAAGCTGAGAAATCATGGCAAGGGTATCCATTGAATATTCGCTTGCACGGATCATTCACGTAATGTAATCTATAGTCTACTTTGCTCGCTCCGTACATAAAAGCTGTGATCTCTGACTGAATCACGTCTGCCTTTCCATCACATCATCAGTACTCAATACTGTCCCGGGCCCCATCTCAAGGTATCGTCAAGTTTGACTTGTAAGTCTGATTACGTCAACAGATCTAGATACCACAGGCTAATAATCATCGACAGAAAACCGATCTCGGACAAATTACAGTCCGTCACAATGGCATCTTTCGCCGAGGCTTCCGCTATCATCCAACGCAAAAAGGCACAGTACTGCCGCTTTGCAGACACCAACCAGTGGGATCGCTTCAACGAGGTCATCCTACCCAACGCAACCTTTCTCTTCCACGACCCAGACGGCACCCC
Organism: Fusarium nurragi; assembly: GCA_012977755.1. Taxonomy (NCBI): domain Eukaryota; kingdom Fungi; phylum Ascomycota; class Sordariomycetes; order Hypocreales; family Nectriaceae; genus Fusarium; species Fusarium nurragi. The sequence goes on from JAALXI010000021.1 coordinate 87,941, forward strand.
TGTCAAGAAAGGCGATATTGAGTATTCTTGGTCTTCGCGAGCAGACTGGGTAGCATTCTTCGAGAATGAGTTTAAAAGCCTGCAAACTATCCACGTCGTGGGACCGGCAGAGATGGAGCAGATAGGTCACGATGAGATCAAGGCCATCTGGTCGGTTGTGTGGCACGTTGGCGATAAAGGCACGGAGGCAGGTGTACATGGAACAGGTGGGGGACATTATCACGAGACGTGGAAGAAGGTTGGTGATGACTGGTATATTGAGAGCTTGAGGATGGAGAGGCTGTACTGGAAGATAACCTCTTACGCACCTCTTGGTGTATGAGCTCTGTGACCTACCCTACCTACATACATAGCTTCAACGGCTCGCTCAATGGATGTTTACTTATGAACCCTGCTGCAATCGCTCACGATGATGTCGAGTAGGCCATTAATGAGACCCATTAGTGCTAGATCCATTGGTCTCTTTGAACATTTTGGCCGCATATTCATCCTCAGCGTCAACCCCTCTGAACTCAAAATATTGACTCCATTCAGGATCGTTGATCAAATCCTTAGCAAGTCTCTTCTCGTAGAAGATGGCGAACTCGCACCCCTCATCAGACTCAGGTGATGGGTCACGTGGAGGATAAATAATAATGACCCCCTCTGTGATGCGATCCATGAGATGGCGGTAAGTGGACGGCTTGGCAAAACCAAAGTCGGCTGCAGTAATGTTGGCGTCTCTATGGTCTGTCTGGAGGATGGACAGTGGAGGTTGCGCGTCGACACGAACGTTTAAAGCGGTCTTATCGCGGATTGTGGCCACCATCTCGAGCGTCTTGTCAAGATTCTCTTGTGTGACACTGTTTGTCAATTTACGGATGTATGAAGCTAATTGAGGGAATGACCAGTCTGAGATGACTTGGGCGACTGTCGGCTGCTCAACTGGTGCTGTCGGCGACGCAACTGCGAACATGACGTTGTGCTGTATTCTAGGCGGCACCTTGGGACTATGCAGTCGCCGTCTCATGTCAATAGCCTCGCACCAGTACAACTTGGAGTTCGGATCAGGGTGGAAGACAGGCTCTCGGACGCGAGTTAGGTTACGCCAGATGAAAGCCGAGAAGGCATCATATGTTGATATCCAACTCCCATCGGTGGGCGTAGCCTTGGCTTTTAGCTCAGCAGCTTTGCTCTTGGGAAGGTGGAAAAGAAGCGACACGCCCACTTGATGAGCTGGATGACGCTCCGGAGGAGCTGGTCCGTCAATCTTCTTATCTTCTGGTGGCTCTTGCTTGATGAGGCGTGACACATCAAGATTCAAAGGATCCCACGGGGGAAACTTGGAGTTTGTGACAGCAGCATGGCAGTTCTCAGCCAGCTGATGGACAAACCCAGCCCAACCCATGACATCATTGGTGTAGTGATGGTGGTGTATGTTGAACACGAGTCCTCCGCGAACGAAGTTGGCCTTGAAGGCCGAGACAACAGGCGAATTGTCCGGGTGGGCTTCTGGCTTCTCGCCGTAGGTCATGGGAGGGACGCTCCACGTCTCAAGATTGCCAAGCGTCACAGAACTAAAGTTTGTCTTCTCGAGATCCTCAAAAGAAGGGTACTTGTCCGCATCTTCGGGGGCATCGAGCCACTGAACAAAGAATCGGACGGTGCTGTCCCTCCTTCTGGTGAAGGAATGACCACCTGCAGGATCCTTCTCAATAGACCCACAGTAGTGTCGAGCTTGGGCGAGAGTTCTCTCAAGACCAGCTCGAAGAATCTCTACCGCTTTTTCTTTATCCGCATCTTCCAGCTTGAAGAAAAGAGCGTAGTTGTTATAAGAGCAGACAGTGAGGTAGTCAAGGGTAGTGACTTGGAATCTCTCCTCCTCAGGATCATTTTCCCAGCCCAGTGGATGGAGATGGTAGACTTGTTGCTCAGGCATAATGCGTCGAGTTTTTCAGAGTGTGTGAAGGTATGGTGAATGGGTTTGTCTGTGGGGAGCAAGCTCTTGGAGACTCTCGCTATCTTTATGAGGACATGTACGTATCCTGCAGCCGAAAGGAGGTGGGTCGATGTTAGCTGCATGAGAACCCGGTAGCTCCTCTCCTGTCTCTCCGTACCGCGGTAACCTTTCTAGCCTTTTCTATACTCTGCGCGGCAAATGGATAGGACACCCGGAAGGATCTTGAGTAGCCAGGATATAATTAATGCGACCGCTGTCAATAGCATTTACGGAGTACAGGCGGGTAGGATGATAATGATACAGCAGTTCCAGCTCGATTTATCCGTCCTTCACCAGCTTGTTGTTTAGATCCGGGTTCTAGTTTTGCCATCCAAAGACATGGACAGAGGCTGTCGATCTGTCTGGGCGGCTTGAATGTAGATGCCACGGTGCTTAATTGTCGAGTCAAATCAAGAACAGAGCCAAGAGTCTTTCCCTTGACCGTCATTAAGAAATCTTGCCGCGAAAGAGGATGTCAATGGAAAGATAACCAATGAAAAAAAGTAGCATATCCACAATCCTTATTCGGAATTCATTTGCCACTGCGTCGGGCTCCTTATCGAATCCTACTGCTACGGTATCGGAACCTTGGTCTCGGATGTGCTGATCCACCCCTGTTTGTGCTGGCGGTCTCACACTGGCTCGTGGAAATATGTGCCGAGACGTGGCGTGTTTGTTATACCCGGCAATTGAATATCTGGGCATACTTGCAGCTTCTTCTCACAATGAAATATCGAATTCCAAAACGTTGCGCTCGATCCCAACGCGCTGGAAATGGCCGCACGACCTATCTCGACGGCTGTAGCGCGTATCAGATCATACTCCATTGAGCTTAAACCTTCACTTGACCTCGGGACGGTACGGGCTTCTTGCCGCAGTTCCGCCTGTGGATCACGAAGGAAGCGATGCGACGCCAAGCCCCGGTTCGCAAGACAAGGGAAAAAGACAACCGGTCTCTCTTGGCGGTATGATATACCCAGAGTCACATGTTGCCGGCAAGCCCCTGCACTCAGCTTTCTACTGTACTGTGTATGCGTCAAATCGTTGCAGCTACCGTTACGACACCTTGCCTTTCGTTCCTTTTCTCGTTACTGATCCAGGACTGGTCCAGGACTGATCCAGGATTGTGATCGGCAGGGGATGGCGAACATGGCATCACGATTACTTCGCCTAGAAGTACTCCGTAACTGCCACCTGCCTCAGTCATGACCAGGCTCCCAGGCTCCCAGGCTCCCTGGATCCAGGCTCCAAAACACAATTAAACTTTCTGGTAGATGGCACGCTCCTTCTCCCTTGTCCGGGATATCAATTCTCTTTCTGGACTCGTACCAAACTACCAGGGCTGTGAGGTTGCCGAGTTTAATATTCCCCTTAGCATGGGGAAGAGATTTCCAGCGGATTCCCCGCAGAGTCTTGTTAAAAGGCAACAGGTTCCATCTCCCCAAAACACATGTGAAGAGGAAAGGGATCTATTGTATTGGCATTGTGTGTTTGTCCTTCTGTTCATCATGGATCTCGACGGCCCAGCCCTGGCACCGCCCAAAGGTGAGGTTTCAAACCTGATCAATCCGCCCAACCAGAATAGCCTTGCATGGGCTGTTCTTATCGCGTGCGCATGTATTACGACGATATGCTTTCTTCTACGAGCATATGGAAGGGTGTATCTGCTGAGGAAGTTCCAAACTGAAGAGAGTGAGTGCAACAGCTTTTTGACCCGATCGTCTGGATCACATCGGCTAACATGACAAACTCGAAGTTCTCACAACCTTGGCATATGTGAGTTTTGGACCTTCTGACACGCCGTACATGACATCTGACCCGTCTTTAGGGATGCTACTGGGGTGCTGCCGTGGCTACGTTCAAGATGGTTGAGACTCCTGGATACTTTGTGCATCAATGGAATGTCCGTCTAAAGGACGTTATTCCAACAAACTACGTGAGTTTTCCATTTCACCCAAGATACCTTGCATGGCTCGACGTATTTCCTGACCTGTGATAGTGGGTGCTTATTTTTGGAGTCTGCTACTCCTTCGTCCTACCGCTCCTCAAGATAGCCATCCTCGTCGAATGGTGCCGATTGTTCGTTCCCAGAGGCTCGCGAACAAAGAATATGTTCTGGTGGGGTTGCGTTGCCATTGGCTTTGTACAGGCCACGTCCAATACTGCCATTGTCGTGGCTCTGAACATGCAATGCACCCCCCATGAGGCCATCTGGGATTTCAGGATCGTGGAGGCCAAGTGTTGGGATTTGCACAGATTACAAGTCGCATCTGCTACTATCCACTTGGTCTGTGATATCGCCATCTTCTTGCTTCCTCAGCAGGTCATTTGGAAGCTCAAGATGTCGTGGAAAAAGAGGATGGGTGTTTCTGTCATTTTTGGACTCGGTCTTTTGTAAGTTGACCACTACCGTTGCCTGTCAAATTGAGCTCTTCTAACACTGGCGAACAGGGCATGTGTATCAGCCGCATTCAGACTGGCTGTCACGGTGAAGTACGGCAAGGCAGCGGATGGCCTTTATGCTCTGGCTCCTCTGGTATTTTGGGCTACAGCTGAAATGACCTGTGGCTTCTTTATTGTTTGCGTACCTTGCATTCCCAAGATTCTGAAGGAGACTGGAGTCATTCGCAACATCAAGCGTGCCTTTGGAATGCGCACTGCAACGACCAATCCCAACACAGGCGACCAGTACGGCCAGAACAAATCGAAAGTATCCCAGCTTTCCACCACGGGGGCCAAGTCATACTACAAACTGGATGAGGACGGTGTTCCACTGGGTACGCTGAAGGGGTCGGAATCCACTGAGTATCTGCAACAGAACGCCAACGGGAACGGCATCATGCGAACGACTCAAATCATGGTTTCGGAAGATAATCGATCTACCAACGACTTCGAAGGGAACCCCGCATACCCTACATCGGCGAAACCATGGGGCAAGTAGGATTCGGGCCCAAGGTCTTGGTGCGGGAGTTGTACGAGGATGGGAAAATTGAGGATCCCATGTAATAGACTCTACGTTGACCGTAGTTGAGGGATATTTCTGCTATCAGACGCATAAGGTCATCTTGCATTGGGGCGATCGGCCGTTCCAAAGGCGTGCCATGTAATGAACACCATAATTAATACCTTGATCCTTCCAATAAGTTGCCTGTGAGTCGGGGCCGTGGAGCCCTCTCCAAAGATCCTACGTGTGTGAGCCAATCCTTACCATTGATGGCAAATAGCAGGGTCAGGTGACAAGTGGGCTATTCGTCATGCAGAATCCTCCATGATATGATATTTCTTGTCATCGCCGACGTGTCATGGAACGATCTTGGCAGAAAAGGGAATGATACGAGCCAAGATGTGTGTGGTTGCAATGAGACAAGGGTTACCAAGACCCTTCCTTACCAGGACCAATGCCCCCGAACCCTGCCACGGAAGTTTTTCCTAGTTCCCTCCCGTCTCCCTAAAAACCCGACCGTTGATTTTCGCGCTGTTCCCGTAATTTTAACTTTTGAGACGTCGACAACAAATAAGCGAGGCAATATCGCCTAAGTTTAACGTACTCCAACAAACGACAGTGACCATGGCCACAGAGAGGATGGTCCTATTGTTAGCAGCTTCGGCTAATCAAATTTCCCCTCATGTTCACGTTTCAACTAATGCAGAGCGTTGAAAGTGTCCCAGGGATGTTCCGGCTAATCTGTCGGCATTCGACGTAATGGCGTAAGACCTAATCGGCAATTGTATGAGGCTATTCGTAAGTGAATCCTCTTTCTAGAGACATTCCGATTGACCGTTGGGGGTCTAAAACCAGGCATCTTTCAACGTACTATACTTGCCACAGAGGCAGATTCCTTTATTAGAGGTACCGGCGCGTAGCGATCTGCAATACGCGACATATTTGTAATGCCTGTAACTTATACACTTGGCCCTGGAGAGTTAGGCTCAATCAGGCACTTGATTGAGCTACTCTCTATTCCCGATACAGCAAGTCGTAAGATACCTACCTTGTCGGATCCACTAGGAGCCAATTCCCTGACAGACTAGGCAAGGCCATTACCTAGATAGCAATTGATTTGTGCTACAGAATCTTCTGTAATATATGAATTATGATTTGAGACACAGAACGAGTCTCAGAGACACCGCAAGATATACGTGTGTATAGAGAAATAAGATTTCGTGATTGTTGCATCATTCAATGTGGTCATCGGGATGAAGTCGTAGCTGCCATCATCGATCTTTCTGGCCCCTCGAAGAACTCCATACAAAATCGAAAACTCTACCTTTGTAAATATTTCGTTCATCAGCATAGACACATCCTGGTACGCAGGATGTAGTGGAGAGTACCACAGAAAGCTCCAGTCACCATGCCTAACCCCATTCAACTAGGGCTCGAAGACTACAGTGGTATTGAACGTTTCCGCTAATATTAATGCCACATAATGATGCTGATAGACCTGGGTTACTCACACAGTAATCGCCTTCCAGAAGTACGTGACAAGTCCGGCAAATACACTTCGAGATGACGATCACAGATGATATCGCAGTTATCGGATACTCTCTTAAGCTTCCTCAAGGTGTCAACAATGATGCAAGCTTCTGGGAGGTTCTACAAAACCGGCGGAACCTCATGAACAACTGGCCGGAGGGCCGTGTCGAGACAGAATCGTTTGCTAGCAACAAGCATCAGAAGGTCGTTACTTTCCAGTCCCATGCCAGGAATCTAGCTGACGCTACCGCAGTGGAATGGGAAAGGAGGACATTTCATCGATGACGATGTAGCCTCTTTCGATGCTCCCTTCTTCTCCGTTACGGCTAAGGAAGCGGCATCTATGGACCCAATGCAGCGCTGGACGCTGGAAGCTTCCTACCGCGCCTTTGAGAGCGGTAAGGCATTGTAAAGAACAGGAAGCGATTCACAAGGTCACATGCTGATCATATCTGTTATAGCGGGTATCCCAGTAGAAAATATCAAGGGCTCTCGCACTGCAGTCTTCTCCGCCTCTATGCTGGAGGACTACAGCAGGATGACAGCCATGGACCCTGACAACTTGGAGCGAACTGCTGTTACTGGAAGTACTGTTTCCTGCATCATACCGAACCGCGTCAGCTGGTACTTCGACTTGCGTGGGCCGAGTATCCACGTCAATACTGCTTGCTCTAGTAGCTTGTCTGCTGTTGATATGGCGTGCAAGGTATTGAAAAGTGGTGATGCTTCATGCGTAAGTCAACATGAACTTCTGATCTGCAAATGAACAGCAACTTATTCCTCAAAGGCTCTTGTGACGGGAGCCAACTTACTTCTCGATCCGAGCATCTTCCAGGTGCTTTCTAATCAGGGGTTTCTTTCGCCAGATGGCGTTTGCTACAGTTTCGACAAACGAGCCAACGGCTACGCACGCGGTGAAGGAGTTATTGCTGTCATTCTGAAACCGGTACAGGCCGCTGTTGAAGATGGGGACATGATTCGAGCTGTCATCCGCTCAGTCGGTTCTAATCAGGACGGAAGAACTCCCACTCTCACTCAGCCGAGTTCGCAGGCCCAGGAAGAGCTTATACGTCACGTCTACAAGCAAGCAAACCTTCATATGGGTACAACTCGCTATGTGGAAGCACACGGCAAGTGATCACAGGCCACAATGAAGTCCCCCATTGCTGATGATCGACACCAGGTACTGGCACGCCAGTAGGCGATCCCATCGAGATGAGAGCCATAGGTCGGTGCTTCCAAGAACACCGTTCTTCTTCTGAGCCTCTTTTCGTGTACGTAGTCGGGCCTGAACAGCGAGAGACGAGCTGACACTGTCTACAGAGGTTCAGTCAAAGCAAATATCGGGCACCTGGAAGGAGCCAGCGCCCTTGCAAGCTTGATCAAATGCATTTGTATTATTCCCTAGGTCTTGACCGTAGAGCAAAAGTCTGATACAAGTAGTGATTCTTGAGAAAGGCGTCATACCGCCTAACGCCCTGTTGGAAGACGTCAACCCGGCACTTGATGCTGAGTTGCACAAAGTCGAAGTACGTTCTATCCAAACTTGAAATATCGCTGCTGACCGTACATCGCGATAGGTGCCAGTGAAGAGTGTCGTATGGCCCGAACAAGACTTGCGTCGTGTCTCTATAAATTCTTTTGGGTTTGGTGGCTCAAACTCTCATATTGTTCTTGATGACGCCTTTCACTATCTACAAGATCGAGGCCTCAATGGGCTGCATAACACGAACCCGGGTCCAGGTTCTCTGACCAACGGAACGCACATAACCAATGGGCATCATTCGAATAAGGTGAACGGAAATGGAACCAAGAACAATGTGGCCAATGGATCTCAGTATCCCGGTGCTCACAAGCTACTTGTATGGTCCGCTACAGATGAGAAAGCAGTCGGCCGTGTGTCTCAAGCGTATGAAAAGTTCTACAAGAACGAGACTTCACGCAATCCTGCAATTATAGACCGGTTGGCGTACACCCTTGGCGCACGTCGCAGCAACATGCTTTGGAGAGCGTTCACGGTAGCCAATACGGAGTCAGCCAGGCAAGAACTGTCGCCTTCTAAGCCTACTCGAAGCTCAGTCGACACGGGCCTGGCCTTCGTCTTTACGGGGCAAGGAGCGCAGTACACCAACATGGGTCTGGGCCTTGAACAGTACCCTGTCTACAACGAGACTTTGCAGAGGATCAACGACATATACTCCAGTTTCGGATGTACATGGAACTTATTTGGTAAGTACAGAATAAACCACTGCGGAATGAGACACTGATCACTGTTTATCTAGATGAACTGAGCAATGCCGAGAACATCAATAAGCCTGAGTACAGCCAACCTCTGTCAACAGCCGTGCAAATTGGGCTATTCGAGTTGTTAGCCACGTTTGGTATTACTCCCAAGGTTGTGGTTGGCCACTCTTCTGGTGAGATTGCTGCGGCGTATGTATACCACATGTTTTCACTCCAATGTCCAATGTGCTAAGCTACATCGCAGCTATGCTTCCGGTAGCTTGTCTCTCACATCCGCCTGCAAGGTTTCGTATTTTCGCGGGTTACTGGCTGGAAAGCTGAAAGAAGCAAGCCAAGCATCTCCAGGTGCGATGTTGTCGATCAACCTGGCGGCCCATCAGGTTCCAGGATATCTCGAGAAGACCGGTGTCTCTTCAGTCAACGTTGCATGCATTAACAGTCCTCTTAACACTACTTTATCAGGCTCCGAAGATGGCATTGACGCCATAAAAGATCGGGCTGACCTTGATGGGATATTTGCCCAGAAGTTGAAGACTGGGGTTGCCTATCATTCACAATCTATGAACGGTATCGCGGAAGAGTATCTCACCGCTCTTGACGGTCTCGAGGCGGAAAAGCATGTCAAGATCCCCATGATATCATCTGTTTCGGGAAAGGCGGTTACCCATGTAAGATTGTCACAGGGACAATATTGGGTCGACAATATGTTGTCACCCGTCAGGTTTGCTAAAGCCTTGCAAACTCTGACGAGCAAACGTTCAGCACAAGAGTTGGGCCTGGGAAGTATCACCGACTTGATTGAAATAGGGCCGCACCCTGCCCTTCGTAGGCCAGTGCAAGATACTCTGGCAAGGTCGACGAAACGATACGCCTATGCATTACATCGATCACACCCTGCAGTGCAAACAACCCTGGATCTCGTCGGCCAACTCTTCTGCCACGGGTATCCTGTCTCCATTCCGGCTGCCAATCAACAAGGCACAAAGCAGAAGTTCTTGGTTGATTGCCCTGAATATCCTTTTGACCGATCGCAGCGCTACTGGGCGGAGTCGCGTCTAAGTCGCGATTTCAGGTTACGCGGGACAGTGCAGGGCGAGTTGCTGGGAGTCCGCGTATCCGACTGGAATCCACTGGAGCCTCGATGGAGGAACTTTTGGAGTATCGAATCATCCCCTTGGGTTGGGGATCACAAGGTATGTTATTTTTCCGAAACAGGGACTATTCTGATACCAGGAACCACAGATCAGCGATACAGTGCTGTTCCCTGCGTCTGGTATGCTTGTGATGGCCATCGAAGCTGTTCAGCAGATGCTCTCATTGGACCGTACTGTCTCGGCGTACCTTATCGAAAGGGCTGACTTTAAAAACCCTATCATTGTGCCTCAAGCTTGGGAGGATCGAATCGAGACCCAGGTACAGCTACGACTAAACAAGAAACAGAAAATGAACCAGTTTGAAGTCACCATATTCACCTACTCACTTGGCGCTTGGACCGAATCATTTCATGCCAATATCCAGGTCAACTACCAGGAGTCAAGTGGTAATGATAACACCAAGGACATGGAACTGGTCCACGAAGAATTGAGAACACAGTATTACAGAGCAACCGAGTCCTGTACCTTGCCAATTGACTCGCGCGTCTTTTATCACGAAGCTGACGGCGTGGGCCTTCAGTATGGAGATTGGTTTCAGTTGATCAGAAGCATTCAATGGGATGGTCAAAGATCAGCCGTGGCACGTATCAATTTCCCTAAAGCTAAGTATGACACCACAAGCTTAGTCCATCCTGCGGTGCTAGATCAAGCGTTCCAAGTGCTTCGTGCTAGTTCAGGACAACAGCCGGGTGCCAATGTTCCTGTACAGTTGCAAAATGCCTGGTTCTCGTCCAGGGGATGGCAGCATCCGCAGACAGGTTCGATACGATGGCTATCTGAGTCGACTTTATCTGCTCACGGCCATGGAGAACAGGGCTCTATCACTGCTCTGGGCGATGATGGGAGTGTTCTCTGTTCCATCAAGAGCGCAACAACAGCGGCCGTGTCTCGAAAAGCAAATGAAGAGGAGAGGAAGCTCGTCTACTCAATTGAGCGGAAACCACAACTAGACATGCTTAGCCGAGACCAACTAAGACGGGCGTGCGAGTCAAGTGCTGTGCCCAAAGACAACAGGACGGTCCTTGCTAACCATTCGAAACTCTGCAAAGCTCTAGAGCTCGTTGCTGCACGCACCCTCAAACGCATCGAGAGAGCCAACGTCCCTGCAGACTTGCAGCGTCATGTGGAATGGATGGAACACCACGTCAGCAAGTTATCTCGTGAACAACAGCTCGAAGCGGAAGAGATCGGCGACGACGAAGTCGAGTTGCGTCTGAAAGAGGTTGACTCTGTACTTCCAGCTTGGAAACTCTACACCACATGTGCCCGCAAGCTGCCAGAGCTTCTAGCGGGCGACTTGGATCCACTGCAAGTTGTTTTCGAGTCTGACCAGGCCGACGTATTCTACTCGGATCTATTTCATAATCTTTTTGCAGACGGCCAACTCAAGTATCTACTGGACTTGGCCTCCCATCAAAACCCGGCACTGAGAGTCCTCGAGGTTGGCGCCGGCACTGGCGGTATGACAGGACATGTCATTGCGGCACTGCAGGACCGCGAGAAGCGTACAGGCGGACTAAGCTTCTCAGAGTATACCTACACGGACATATCACCCGCCTTTTTTGAGACTGCACGTCAGCGATGGCCAGATCTCGAGTCTCAAGGCCGCCTCAGTTTCAAGACGCTTGACTTGAGTCAACCCATCGAGGGCCAAGGGTATGAACCAGGGTCCTACGACGTGGTAATAGCTGCCAGCGTGTTACACGCTACTCCGTACCTGGAATCGACTATCCGCTATGTAAGGAATGTTCTGAAGCCGGGTGGCCGTCTTATCCTCGTTGAGGTCATAAATCCGGACGACATCGCCACAAACTTCATGGCTGGACTTGTCCCTGGCTGGTGGGTTGCTCGCGAGGAGTGGAGGCCGCACTCTGCTGCTATTCCTGAGCATCTGTGGGACAAGTGTCTGAAGGACAATGGCTTCTCAGGCAACGACTTTATTATTCGCGATTATCCTGATGATCAATGTCACATCATGAGTGTCATCGTCACCACTGCCACACAACCACAACCCACACAAGCTATTCCGCTGACGTCGGAGAAGAGCCGTTGTATCATTCTCATCCGCGACGACGACGACTCGTCACGGCAGAAGGAACTGGCGGATCAGATTCGCAAACGACTTGGGTCTTGGAGCACTCGGGAGACAGTCACTGCCACATTTACTCTGGATCAGCTAGGTGACATAACTAGCGATGACTGTGTCATCTGCTTGGTTGAAGCTGGAGGTCGACCCTTACTTGCAAATCTATCAGAACAAAACTTCATTTGTCTTCAGCTTCTCATCAGCAGAGTGTCCAAGCTTCTTTGGGTCGTTGCAGGCGACCATATTGATCCGGTATGCCCGGACTACAGTGTTGCCCAGGGCTTCTTTCGATCCATCCGCGCCGAGCAGCCAGACATCCACGTGGTTACATTGGCCATTCAGGAAGCAGAAAGTATTACACCACACGCGGAGTTCATATCTCAGACCTTGCAAGTCTCTTTCGATTCGCCAACTCCATCAAAGGAAGTGGAGTATGTGGTTCATGGCGGCCTCCTTACCACAGGCCGGGCCGTGGAAGATATTGCCACCAACAAAAAGCTTCAGTCGCTTACCTCCCAGCAAGTCCAGAAGGGGACATGGGGAGGCGGACCGGCCTTGCAGCTGTCTGTGGGTAGCCCAGGAGATCTTGATTCACTGCAGTTCGTAGATGATGAGGTTCATGCTGGCCAACTCGGTCCTTACGAGGTTGAGATCGAAGTCAAAGCCTGGAGTATAAGCTCCCGGGATCTTGATATCGCCCTTGGCCATCTTGAATCCCGTCATGAACTCTTTGGCGGCGGCTGTGCTGGAGTTGTCACTCGGGTCGGTCCCAAGTGTGGCGGATCACTTCAGCGAGGCGACCGAGTCGGCATGGTAGCTCGTGGCTGTTTTCGAAAGTTCCCTCGAGCTCATGAATCGAGCGTCTTCAGGCTTCCAGACACATTATCCTTCGAAGCTGTAGCCTCTGTTGTTATTCCAGGATTGACTGCCTGCTACTCACTATTCCATGTCTCGCGGTTACAACCAGATGAAAGTGTCTTGGTTCACTCTGCTGCTGGAAGTGCAGGGCAAATTGCCATACGAATTGCTCAGACGCTAGGCGCAGGTGTATTTGCAACCGTCTCATCAGCCAAAGAGAAGCAGTCCCTGGTTAGCACTTTCGGTATTAACGAGGAGCGTATTTTCGACAGCAGCAGCAAGTTCTTCTCGCAAGGGGTGATGCGTCTCACTGAACAGGCTGGCGTTGATGTCATTCTCAACCTTTCCTCTGGCATGGATACTTTGCAGGCGTCGCTCTCCTGCTTGGCGTCTGGTGGTCGTATTGCCCATGTCGGAGGTATGAGCAATCTTAACGACGACATGCTTCTCACCAAGGTAATGGCACAGAATGCGACGTTCTCTGCTGTTGATGTGTTGAGTTTGAGGCCCAAGGTTATCCGGCAGCTGTCTAAGACATTGATACAACTCTTGGACGAGAAGAGTATCCAACCACCGCAGCCGCTGCTTGCTCTTCCGTTATCTCAAATCGGTGATGCTTTCAAACAATTGCAACATGGTGATGATGGGTGTGTAGTGGTCACAGCGAACCCTGATGACGTGGTACCGGTTAGTTAGCGTAGACCCTCGGACTTGGAGTTACTCGCTAACACATGAGGCTGCAGCAATTCATTCAAGACCGCCCAACGTGGAGCTTTGATGGGGACTCAACCTATCTTGTGGCTGGCGGATCTGGAGGCCTGGGACGAGCTATCATAAGGTGGATGGCTAGTAGAGGAGCCAAGCACCTGATTGTACCTTCTCGGTCCGGCGCAACCTCTCCCGCTGCTGTGCAGCTGCTCTCTGAACTGTCATCCCAGGCTGTTCGCATCGTCGCGCCCAAGTGCGATGTGTCGGATCGCGAAAGTGTGGCAGACATGTTGAAAGAGTGTGCGCGCAGCATGCCACCTATCAAAGGCTGTATCAATGCCGCCATGGTTCTCCAAGACGCCATTTTCCAAACCAGTATGACTTATAAGCAGTGGGATCTCACCATGCGCTCCAAACTCAGGACATCAAAGAACCTTCATGAGCTCTTACCCAACGATGTTGACTTTTTTATCCTTCTCTCGTCTCTCGCTGGCGTGGTTGGCCAGATGGCCAGTGCCAACTATGCGGCAGGCTGTTCATATCAGGATGCATTGGCTGCCCATCGTATAGCCAACGGTCAGAAAGCACTATCACTGGATATCGGGTGGATGCGTAACATCGGAATTATTGCCGAGTCAGAAGCATACCAGCGACAGCGCCAGACATCGAATGACATGCAGCCTATCGACGACAAAGAGCTGCTTGCCTTGTTGACCCTATGCTGCAACCCCGAGAGTCCTCTTGTGCTACCACCACAGTCCCAGGGCCAAGTGCTGTTCGGTCTTCGTACCCCCGTGGACATACTAAAAGAAGGGGAACAACCTCCGGCTCTACTGCAGCAACCTTTACTCGCGGCCTTCTCGTACCTGGTAGACGGAAAAGAGATATCGACTCGCGAGGTCGACCACATTCAGGATGCGAGGGAGGTATTCCAGAAGTCTTCTGATACAACGGAGCGGCAACAAGTTGTCCTCCGGGCTATCGCAGCCAAGCTCGCGCGTGCCATGTCCATATCAGCTGATGATGTCGAATCAAGCAAGCCATTGTCCTCTTACGGAGTTGACTCGCTAATGGCAGTTGAGTTGCGAAACTGGATCAACAAAGAGTTTGGCACTACTGTTTCTGTTTTTGACATCGTCGGCGAAGTGCCTATTGCAAAGATTGCTGAAGTGGTTGAAGCAAGTAGTTCAATTTAGAGCGAGGCAATACGCAATGTGATTAGGGACCCACGTTCTATAGAGATTGGATCGAGGCATTGTCAATCGATCGCTCATGTTGTCCAGACCACCACTCTAAGTAGTGTCGGTTCTATCTTGTACGAGTTCTAGGCTACTGACGGATTTCCTTCCTTATGAGCCCTTGCCAAGCAGCACCAAGTTAGCTACATTCATGATAGTAATCACAAGCCATATCAAAACTGCAACAGTAGTTGTGTACCACGCATTTCCCATCTTAACGTCGGCCTCCATGCTATCCCCTTGTCCCGCCATGACCGCTCGTTGCTGGGGCACAACCATGTCTGATTCACTGCCTTCAACATGGAAGCGGGCAGGACCAGACCTGACCGTCATGTACTTGTTGCGACTCGTGAAGTAAATGAGAGGCGCCGTGACAAAAGGCAGAATAATACTCAGCGCGACCTGCGTACCATTGAGGGCGGCGCCCAATCCGGGACGCCCAACTGAGCCAGCGACAATAATACTCGGCGTGATGCTGATGCTTCTCGTCATCAGACGTCGTAACCAAGGACGCATCTTGACGTTGAGAGCGCCCTCACTGACAATCTGACCAGCAATTGTGCAGACAATTCCCGCCGTTATGCCTGATAATAGCAACGCAAGTGCAAACAATATTCCTGCTCCGGGAGAGATGGATGAAGCTAGTAGATCGTGAATGCTGAAAATATCAGCGTCAAGTGCATCTGGCTTTTTGTACAAAGATGCACCCGCAACTATTAGGATAGCTGAGTTGACGAACAGGGCAAAGGTGAAGAGTGCAATGACAAGTTCAGCTATAGAGGTCTTGAGCGAAGAGCGAATGGCGGCGAGAGATGGAACATAATAAGCTTTCTCGAAGGTTCGGTTGCCAGATGCACTGTTCGAAGATGGCTGAGGAGGGATGAGGCCTTGTTTCACATCGTAGTCGCGCAGACGAGGTTGGACTATGCCTGATCCTAGGTATAGACTATGCGGCATCACAGTTGCACCGAGAATGCCACATGCTTGGTACAATCTTGACTTGTTAGAGAGAGTAGAGCTGAGAAATAAGCTGGACGACTTACCCTTGTTGTTCAATAATACTGCTCGACGGCAGATACCCCTTAAACACCTCTCCGACTGAAGTGTTCTCTAACAAAGACAACTGGATACAGAAGCATACAACAACTCCCAAGACAAGACACAGGATAAAATACTCAAATATCCTGAGACCTTTGATTGACTTGTCGGGATTGTAGAATAGAAGAATTACCATCACATCTGCAATAGAGATGGCGCATCCAGCCACTAACGGGACTTTTGGGAAGAGCAGATTGAGGGCGATTGCGAACCCGATCACCTGGGTTATTCCGTTAGTAAATAAAAGGACAATATTATCTGGGGGTAATTCAGTACCTCGGCGATGTCTGTGGCAACAATGGCAACTTCGGCAAATACGTAGAGTACGAGGTTGAGCCACTTGGGTAAGAATGCCCGACAAGCCTCAGCCAAATTGAGCCCCGTGACTGTACCCAGCTTAACAGCCAGACTTTGCAAACATATCGCAAATATGTTAGACAAGAGGACAACAAAGAGCAACTTGAAGCGGTACGACGCGCCGGCAGCGATATCTGTCGCGTAGTTTCCAGGATCAACTGGCAGGTCGGTAAGTTACCAAGCAAAGATACAATGACAGTGGGGGAGACTCACTGTAAGCGACAGCGACCATAAAACCAGGTCCAATGAAAGACAAGAACTTGGTCAGCGTCTTCTTGCAGCGGTGCAGGAGTGATCCGTCAGGCTCTCCACTGCGAGGGGAACGCTGTGGCTCTGGGGAAGGTCTTAAAGATAACGCTGGCGGGTCGTTTGCCCGTACTTGGCTGACCCTTGGCGATTCACCATTATTATCCTGGTTGGTAGACACCATTGCGGTTGTCTTGGCGTTGTTACTGGGAAGAACGAAGAAAAGTCGTCGGTAATTTTTAGGGTGGGCAGCAGCCAAACTAGGCTAGACTGCTTGAACAAGAGATCACATGAGTTTATGGAAAAGGATTACTTAAGCATTTCTCAATCTTAAATGGTGAATACCGTATTAATCCGGTTAGTGGCTAACTATAATAGCCACTGGATTTACTGGATTTGACTGACCTGATACACGTCATTGAAATAGTATTCTTTTCACCCCGATTCCGTAATAAAAGAAACGGCAAAAACGGTGAAATAGTACGTCGAGACAAATCTTGAACATGTCTCGTTTACTGATCTGTGGAAGTGGAACAGTGTTGCGAGTTTTCTCCCATGAAGCCATTTAGTAACAGGAAAACGTAAAGAAGCATAACAAGCTAACTAGGTTACACACAGTATTTCACACGTTAACATGTGAGAATCCCGCTGTTTAATAGATAGCTTAAACTAAGGTGTTTGAAAGATAAATCATTGCATACAAATAGTATTGAACTTGTAAGCATATTATATAACTTATTATATATAAACTCTTCGACCATATTAAATATAATTATCGAAATATACTATTCTGTTGCTAGATAGTGATGCTATGCTCCCATAAAGGGATAGACTAATGGCTGTACAGTTAGGCTATAGTTATAGTGCTACAGTAGTAAGAACTTTTATTAATATATAAAGGTCTATCTAAACAACAATATTCGGTTCCTAGATAAAGTAATCGTGGGACCTATATACCACAGAAGGTGCCTCTTTCAATTCCCATACTAAAGACCATGACCCGATATGCTTGCGAAATACCAGAATGGAGCTGCTCGAGGATATTTATCCCTGGCTTAGCAACTCTAACTCAAAAGGAATATTCTAGCAGAATGGAACGGTAGAAACTGGAGAGTCGACCAGTTTAGATTAACCCTATGATTACAGCATTGTAGGCGGAATACCATCAGTATCGTTAACGTCAAATAGGTCACTAGATTTAGGCAAGGTGCTCTAGATTTGCATGCTCACGTTTATAGGCTTGAGATCGCTATACATCCACCCTCTCTAACATAAAAGTTTAGTTACTATCAGAATCTCAGCCAGAACAGTTATTGTAATAGACATCTTAACTGATTAGTGCCTATAGTAAACATAGACGTTTCTCTTCTCATATTTGATTACCCCTCGGTCGTGGAAGAAGCAATGGTCTTGGGATCAGTTGTACCATAAAGCGTGGGCAGTAAAGTGTTTGGTTTCCAGGAGCCGATGGTAGCACAGCACTTCCATAAGCCACCGACACTGGAAACAGATAGGAGCTACGTATAAATGCGTGGTCGTAGCATTAAAGGATCAGTAAATTATAACTAAGCTATAAAATATCTTCTTCCACAACCTGCACTTTTACCTTCATCCCCCAGCCATCTGGCCCTCCTATCCAGTTCTTCTTCTTACCAATCTTTTCCACTATCTTCACGTTATCCCGTAATGCTTTCTTCAGCTTGGCAGGATCGTTTTTCATCTTTTGTACAGATATTGTCAGCAGCACCCCCTCGCGCTGTTTTTTACGCCCTAGATCCCAAGCCCATTCGGACGAGAGAACGATGCGAGGCTTGCTCTCATCAACCTTCCCTGAGGGAAAAAGGCGGCCGAGCAGGTATCCCACTCGGCCCAGGTATGCAGCCCACCAAACCTGTTCTGGCATAAGGATAGATCGGAGTGCCTCCTTGAATTGAGACTCGCGCGGTGGAAGCTCTCCCATATAACGCGATTCCAACATGAGTGCAAGTGTAGCTCGGTCTCCATGCGAGACCCCGCGAGTAAAGGCAAGCAACCCGGTGCTCGTGCTGTACATTGCTGCCGTAGACGCTAGCTCCTTGTCCATGATGGTGTGAACGTACATGATATTTGCGAATGCTCGTATGACGTGCTTGCTGATTGACTCTGGGAATCTGCGAGTGCCGCCCTTGGAGGGCTCGGGAAACGAAAACACGAGAAAGTTGTACAAGGCATCGACTGACTCAGGGGCGAAACGCTGGGTAGTGACCTCGAGCGGGTCCTGCGATCTGATACTGGGTTCAAGCTCTCTGAACAGAAGCCCTTCTCGCACACCCCCTTGACAGAAGTGCGCAAGTTGGATTCCATGTGGGATTGCGTTGGATAGGGCGTTGATCAAGAAGGCCACAGCTGGGACCTGTTTCCTCCTTCGGTCCGAGACCCGGAAGACAGAATGGGCAGTCCGAGCAACTTCTTCCATTGCCTTTGTGTTCTCGAATCTCTCTTTCCCAACGGTGTAGCCGTTGATGATCGATATGGGATGGGGGTTCTCGCCAGTCTGGCTCATGTATAGGAGCAAATAGCCCCATCCTCGAAATCCGCCTCCAGAGAGATATAATGGAAACCCGCCATTCATCTTTGCTTCCGTAACTAAGCTTTCAGGAACTCCGAGCCTTTTGTATGCATCCTCAAAATTCGTCACCATCTCCTCGCGCAGCTTCGCCCGCGCTTTCTCCGCCTCGTGTTTCGATTTACCCCTTTTAAGGTCCTCCAAAGTCTTTGTTAATGCCGCTGCCCCATACGGAAAGCTGATTGACCCTTTGTCGCTGATACGGACGTTGCCGCCCTGTGATATAATCCAGGTAATCTGAGTGCTACCACCACCAAGGTCCATCATAAGTCCTCTGATATCGGAGAAGCCGCTTGCGACCCCTAAAGAACCGATACGTCCTTCGTCTTCTTTAGGGAGCATATCGACAATAAGCCCGGTGGCTGTACTGATTTTCTTTATGAATTCAGCAGAGTTGAGAGCAGCACGAGTTGCTTCAGTGGCGACAACGTGGATGTTGGTCTCGGGAACGCCAAGGTCAGCACAGACAATCCTGAAACGGTTCAGCGCAGCAATAACGTCTTCAATAGTATCAGACGGGATAGGGATTTGGTGGCCGGTT
Source organism: Fusarium nurragi (assembly GCA_012977755.1). Classification (NCBI taxonomy): domain Eukaryota; kingdom Fungi; phylum Ascomycota; class Sordariomycetes; order Hypocreales; family Nectriaceae; genus Fusarium; species Fusarium nurragi. The sequence continues at coordinate 107,528 of JAALXI010000021.1, forward strand.
TCCGGATCAAATTGCGCGTCGTACAGTGATATATTGACACGATAAACATGTACTGTAGGAAGAATGCGAGAGAAAGGTGGAGATAGGTCCGTGACTGAGAATCGGATCCCGTTGCTAGTACATTTGTTAGCCCTACATGCCAACAGTATCCATTGTTTCTAGAACCCTTCCATCACTAAATTGAAGGCCAAGAACAACTTGTTGTTTTTCAGTTTCCATTTGGAGCGTTACTTACCTCCCCATATCAACTATGCCCCGCAAGTAGGAGCGATTCGACGTGGGCCGTTCGTCTCGGGGCCTCATGCTAGAGGAGACAAGTGAATGTGGGTCAACAACAAGTTCAAAGTCAGAGATAGAGAGATCCATTATGAAGTGTAAGAGAGCTTGGATTAAATGTTAGTGAGTAGCTTGGCTGGAGGATGTGGGTAAGGAGTCGGATAAGACGATGATATAAACGATACAATGATGACTAATGTCGCACTTGAATGGAAGTGAGGGTAGTACGCAAAGTGTAAATACCCATAAAAGTGTATTCACAGATGAGTGTTTACAAAAGCTGAGGGGTTCAATTATCTATTCATGTTCAGCGTTCGATTGATGTCCTTATACAAGGTTAGCCTTACAGGTGCCTCGAACGTTTCTCAAGGATACGGCGAAGGTCCTTAGATATCATTGGCTTGATTCTGGGGTGGTGTGGGACATGACTGTTAAGGCATGATGAAGAAAGCATTAGCCAATGAAACAACTTGTTGATGAAACGAGGCTAACACCATTACATTTTCTGTTATAAACATCTGGGGGTGAAGTTGCGTCAGCTGATGAATAACGGTGCTGCTTGAGATATCGGCGTTGTGGCACTATTACTAGTCAGAGGTAATAATGCACGGTACGAAACAAAGTTCACTACTTAGCCCATACCATCCATACTCAGTCCATGGAAACTAGAGTCAATTGAAAGAGCCTCGCTACGCCCTGATCCCGTCAGCTGGAAGGTACCGGCCAGCACCCCTCTGGGATTTCATGGCTTGGTCAAAACTCTAAAGAAAGGCATACTGTAAGCAGAAGAAAGTAAATTAAGAACCTTTTTATTCCACAAAGTGGTGTGAGACAAGCAGCTTATTTTTCTATTTTCTTCACCCTTTTGGCAAATGCTGGCGGGTATCACGGATTGGGAAACAAGATCCTCCACCATGATAAAACAATACATCATTGTTACACAATTTCTTGTGTAACGTTCATACTGTTGGGGAACACATCATAATGAATCATCCTTTCCAGCAATAAGCAGCCACATTGTAGAAAGGCTCGTGAGGGCCAGCGTAACTGCATACATGTGAATTATGGTCTTAGCGTGGAGGTAATCGAGCGAAAGCTGCCAGTTGAACCAAGATCAAGATCCCCACGAAGAATGCTAGACATGGAGGGTTGTATATCAATGGTCAGCTGGTTAACCGGAACCCCTTCTCTTGAGGGTGTTCTTCAGACAGGTTTACCTGGTTTAAGCTCTTGTAGATACAATACCTGATACATTAGACATGTCATCCCCGTTAATGGCAAGGTACACCTAGCAGCAAGTCGTCCCCACACCAAAGCTGCCAACTAAACCACTATTATCTCAGAATAACCTAGGCTACGATACTCTACGCAAGCTCCCTTAGTCGTGCTCTAGCAAACCCCCTGCCCTACCAATCTGTATCATCTTGTGGTAACACAGCGTATGTAATAAAGCCAGGATGGACACATCTCAGAAACAGTCCTCAGAGGCAACCCACTGCGAAGTCCAGAACGTCGGTGAGCTTTGCCAAACTAGCGCATACGGTCCGTTAACATCCCAAGATCCTCTAAGGATGTCTTCTACAAAGCGGGAACAGAAGTCGCCGGACGCTGTCTTGCAGAAGCTGGGACTTTTCGACCAAACATTCAACCCACTTGATCCATCCTTCGATTTCCAGGCATGGTCTCAAGCACTTGTCAACTTGAGGAAAGGACTGGGTATCCCAACTCCACCGCGTTCTGGGTTCGCCTTCAAGAGCTTGACCGTCTTGGGTAGCGGCCCGGCTGTCGAGCAGCTGGACACTATCTGGACTCTACTCACCTTGCCGTTCAATTTTAGGTCTTGGTTTCGCCCGAAAGAGACCAATACTATTCTCCGAGGCCTTGACGGCGTCGTGCACAAGGGGGAGCTACTTCTTGTTCTTGGGCGTCCCGGAAGTGGTTGCTCAACTTTCCTCAAGACTATCACAGGTGAGATGCATAGTCTGGAGCTTGACTCGGCGTCCATTCTCCATTATACAGGTATGGCAAAGACCAAAATCAGGAAGGCCACAGCGTTAACTAGGCGACTAGGCATACCACACCGAATCATGACTAGACATTTCAAAGGCGAACTAATCTACAATCAAGAGGTTGATCAACACCTCCCGTACCTGACAGTGGGACAGACTCTGGAGTTCGCCGCAGCCATGCGCACGCCACGGACTCGTCTCCCAGGGGTAACCCGAAAAGACAGGATTGATCATGTTGTGCAAGTCATGCTGACTGTGTTTGGTCTGTCGCACACTAAACACACGATTGTGGGAAACGATTACGTGCGAGGCGTTTCTGGTGGTGAAAGGAAGAGAGTTTCGATTGCCGAGACTGCTCTCTCTGAAGCTGCTATATCGGCATGGGACAACTCTACTCGAGGCTTAGATGCTGAGTCCGCTCTACACTTTGTTAGCCGGCTACGCACCCTTTCTGACCGTAAGAAAATCGTGGATTGAAGTTGAAAAGAGTTGGATATTGACCATATCATAGTAACTCAATCCTCCAACGCCGCGGCTATATACCAATCTTCGCAATCTATAGTTGACCTTTTCGATAAGATCTTGGTCTTGTATGAAGGACGGGGAATCTTCTTCGGTCGCGCTGCATCAGCCCCAGCGTACTTTGAACGGATGGGATGGCATCGTCATGCCAGACAAACATCGGGAGACTTCGTGACCGCTATCACCAACCCGACGCAAAGACTGGCGAAGCAAGGATATGAAGACTTAGTGCCCAGAACGCCTGAAGAGTTCGAACAGCATTGGCGCGACTCACCCGAGTATGCTTCACTGATGGTAGAGATTGAGCAGTACCAGAAGGATTTCTCTCAAAAGAACGATGTGACCCAAAGACAGTTTGAGTCGATTCGCCACAAACTGAAGGCGAGGGGCATGTTGACAAGAGCTTCACAGACAGTCTCGTTCCCAATGCAGACCGCCCTTTGCGCAAAAAGATGTATGCAGCAGCTCTGGAACGATAAAGGCTCAACTTTCACAACGTTGATAGGCGAAATCGTTATTGCCCTCGTGGTGGGATCCATCTTCTACGGCACTCCAGAAACCTCGGATGCCTTCTTTTCTTATGGATCTGTGCTCTTCTTTTCGGTGCTTCTCAACGTCCTGATGTCTGTAACCGACACCCACAACCTGTACAAAGGCCGTTCAGTTGTCGCCAAACAAGCGTCTTATGCCTTTTACCGGCCGTCAGCTGATGCGCTTGCAAGTATCCTGGTTGATGTTCCCGTCAAATTCGTGGTTGCCGTGTTCTTCAATGTTATTCTCTACTTCCTCTCCGGCCTCGCGTCGACGGCGTCTCAATTCTTTATTTTCTTCCTTTTCGTCTTCACGACGACACTGGCAATGTCCATGATATTCCGCACCATTGCTGCAGCAACTGCCACTCTTGCTCAAGCCATGGCAGTCTCTGGCTTTCTTGTCCTTGCACTGGTCACATACACTGGTTTTGTTCTTCCTGGGCCTTATATGCATCCGTGGTTCAAATGGATCTCGTATGTCAACCCACTCTCTTACGCTTTCGAAGCATTGCTGGTCAACCAAGCACACGGCACCAATTATCCCTGCTCCAGTCTTGTGCCGCCCTACCAACACCTGACAGGCAACAGTTTTGTATGCCCGGTCCCTGGATCTGTGGCGGGGGAGACTTACGTGAATGGGGACGCCTGGTTTGAGGCAAACTACCATTATAGCTACTCCCACTTGTGGCGCAACCTGGGAATTATTCTCGGATTTTTATTCCTCTTTCTGTTCATATACCTAGTAACTTCTGAGTTCAACGCGAATTGGAGTGTTGGCCCCGAAATCCCTGTATTTTTGCGTGGCCGCCTTCCGACTGTCATTGCGAAAGCCGACTCGAAACTCAAAGCCAGGGTCGACGTGGAGAGGTCGTTGTTGGCCAGTAGTGCACCAATCGAGGTGGACGTTGGCAAAGCGATGTCAATGCAAGAAAACAGGACAGCTTTTGCATGGAGAAGGTTGAGTTTCGACGTCACAATCAAACAGGATTCAAAACGGCTGCTTGACAATGTATGCGGCTGGGTGAAATCGGGCTCTCTAGTAGCCTTGATGGGCGTATCGGGAGCAGGGAAAACGACGCTTCTCAACGCACTAGCCCAGAGATTACCTTCAGGCGATGTAAAAGGCGAGTTTTATGTGAATGGGAAGCCGTTACCGGCGTCGTTTCATAGCGATGTTGGCTACGTCCAGCAGCAAGACGTCCATCTCGAAACGTCAACTGTTCGCGAAGCCCTACAGTTCTCAGCATTGTTGAGGCAACCTCATGATGTACCAAAAAGTCGGAAGCTTGACTTTGTAGAGGAGACAATTCATCTTCTTGGCATGGATGATTTTGCCGATGCTATTGTTGGGTCGCCAGGCAGGGGCCTCAATGCCGAGCAGCGCAAACGCTTGAGTATTGGCGTCGAGCTTGCCGGGAAGCCGTCCCTGCTCCTCTTTCTGGATGAACCTACGTCGGGACTCGATAGCCAGTCGTCTGAGGCGATCTTGACTCTGCTTCAGAAACTAGCCGCTGGTGGTTTGGGTATTCTTTGCACCATTCACCAGCCAAGCGCCATGCTGTTCCAGAGGTTCGATCGACTGTTGCTGATGGCACATGGCGGCAAGGTCGCTTACTTTGGAGATATCGGAGATAACTCGGAGACTGTGCTTGGATACGTTGGCGACCGTGCACTGAGGCGATGTAAGGACGCTGAGAACCCTGCCGAGTATCTACTGGATATCATAGGTAATACGAACGGCAACGAGTTCGACTGGCCTAGTCTCTGGGATAGATCCACAGAGGCTGAACAAGTTTCAGCTGAGCTGGAACGCATGGTTGCACAGTCTTCCTCCTCCAAGACTTCACGCAGCAATGACATGGTCCAAGTCCGACAGCGCGGTGCCTACCCAGTTCCCCTTGCTTCACAAGTGCCAATTGTTTTCATGCGAATCCTGCAGCAATATTGGCGATCGACAACGTACATTGCAAGCAAATTCATGCTAGGTGTTGCAGGCACATTGTTCATCGGTTTCTCATTTTTCCAACCTGGTCGATCAATTCTTGGCACACAAAACGCTATCTTCTCTATTCTTATGGTTTGCGCAATGTTCAGCAGTCTCGTTCAACAGGTAGGGAACACAACTGCAGCAGTCCCATGATAATGGTTGTATGCAGCTGACACGGGACTACAGATAATGCCGAAGTTTATCATGCAGCGGACGATTTACCAAGTCCGTGAGCAACACTCGAATATGTATTCGTGGATTGTTCTCATCGCGGCCAACATATTCGTTGAGATACCATACCATATCGTTCTTGGCGTGATAACATTTGCCGTATTTAACTACACAATTTTCGACATTCGATCGTCTGAAGACCAAGGAATGGTTCTGTTATTTTTTACCTACTTTTACATCCTCGTCGGCACCTTTGCACACATGGTCATTGCGCCCTTGCCCGATGCAACAACAGCCGGTCGAGTGACTACAGTCCTATTCTCCATGATGATTCTGTTTGCTGGCGTCTTCCAAACCCCCACAGCCTTGCCAGGCTTCTGGATATTCATGTATCGCGTCTCGCCCATGACGTATCTCGTTGGCGGCGTCGCTGTCTCGGGACTTTCAGGGGATGCAATCATCTGTTCAGAGGCCGAGCTTGCCGTCTTCCAGCCCCCGGCCGGTGAGACCTGTGGATCTTACATGCAATCCTATCTTGAGCAGGATGCTTTAGGGACGCTGCTGAATCCAGATGCCACTAGTAGCTGCTCTTATTGTCCCCTACAGTATACAGATCAAATTCTGGCTCGTTCGGGAATGTACTATCACGACAGATGGCGGGACTGGGCTCTCAGTTTTGCTTATATAACTTTTAATATCGCTGCTGCGTTTTGTCTTTACGCATTGTTCACACTAGGAGTTTGGGGCCGAGGGCTTAAAAAGGTGGCCCAAATGTTCCGGCGGAGGAATGGACGCTATATCGAGGATTAAATAGAAAACAAGTATATCATCGCCAATTTGAAGTACAGCCATTGATGTCCAGATCTTTATCGTGCCGTACCTCTGGAAGCGACATGCTTGAACCATTCCCACGCTGCCATCTACTCATTGCTAGTAATGATTCTTGAAGTTTATCCATCAGCATGCTCAGAATCCATTCCCCCTCTTCCTGTGCACTCAGTAGAGGGCTTTGATTGCCTACCCAGGACCATTTGCCGCTTTCTGAGACATCTTCATTAACACCCTGGCGACTTTTCTTCAGATTCACTTTGCAGTGTGTCTGTGGGCTGTGTTCATCTTCCCCAATAAGTTTGAGATACCAGGCCCACTGTTCGAAGGTATAATGGTGTGGCTTGGGCTCTTTGAGGTGGCTAATGACGATCTGTATCTCGGAGACAAGGAGCAGTTGGAAATCGGTCCTGGGGGGGAGTTTATGGAGATTCTTATGCACTTCGGAGGAGGAAAGAAACCGAGCCCGAGTACCCCAAGGGCCTGTGACTGGCGAAACCGATTGCCCGGCAACAGAAGTATCGATGAAGCCTCTGCCATCATTTTGGACAGAACTCCCGTGAAACTCTGTCGTGGTCTCAGCTGATTGCTGCTCGATGTTCTCGGAGGATGTCGCCGGGTTTGGAGGTCCATCGCTCTGGACCTGAAAGACTTTGCCAAATGTGATCTTGCTAACAAGGCTCTTGAGATTTCCAACGAAGCCTATATCATTCGGCAAGATCGTAATGTTTCCAACTAGAATGGTGACATCTCGGATAACTCTAACAACAGTATTACTCGCATTTGATATAAGCACTGTCATAGTGGGTAGGGCTAGGAGGGACCAAAAAACATAGAATGACCTGCCTGCATTAGATATTGGTGATAGATCACCGTATCCGATAGTTGTCCAAGCCACGAAGCAGAAATAGAGCGCATCAAAGTATGACCAGCTTTGGTAGGCCTCCTCAGTCTTCTGGAAGACAAAGGCGCCTAATAGCCATAGAACGAGCCATACGAGCGTGGAAATAGCCGTAGCTACCCATCTTCTCCGGGTGGAAGACTTCGCTTGGATGTTGCGAATCAGGTCAAATTCGGCTTTTCGGCGCTCGAACTCACTTTGGCGTAATTCGTCAGATCCTGCGAGGCAAGTTTGGGACTTTTCACGCATAGGGTCAAGGGTCTTGTCACCGCTGAGAAGCATCTTCCGAATGATCTTCTCTCGTTTCCTGTCGTCTATTCGAGCCCCAATGCATCGACTTCCATGTTCGAGGACCAGGTTCCTTACTGAGCTTATAACCAAGCCCAAAGATATAATGCCAGCCAGGGCGAACGGTATTAAGAGTGCTCTACCAAGGTCCGTCACAGGGTAATAGTCCCCAAAACCGACGGTGAAAAGAGTGACAACGGTCCAATACACAGCATCGAGGTATTGCCAGGATTCAATCTCGGAAAATATATAGGCGCCAAGGAGGAGATAGATAAGCAGCAAGATACACTGCAGCATCAAGGTGCGTTGACTTGTGGTTAGTGTCAGGTCCTTGGGATAATGATTTGCAAAAGCACCCCAGAAGGTGATGGCAAGAAGTGAAGCGTCGATAAAATAGAGGATAGCTGCCCACATGCCATAATAAAACGATTGAGACCATATGATTTCGTCTTCGGAGAGTCCAACGGCTTTAAAAGGCCTCACGGCAGTAGCGCTTAGAACGATGCGACAAAGAGATGAGGCATACCTGTTTCTCCTATGTCAGCAATGAACCCATTATTAAGTTGTTTCTAGTACCATCCAAGTATCGCGATAGGCAGAGCCAAGTTGAAGCGGACCCGTTTCGCCATATTGAGAAGGAGGAGGAGGTTCGAGGCAATACCGACGAACAGCTGAATAGCCTCGACGACCAGCAACCTATGCGTAGAGCGTTAGAGAAGATTGATCATATTGACTAATCAAAATATTGCTAAAGCATACCATGACGGATCATGAACAAAGGGGGCATCCTGAATGTCGCCCCCAGCCACCAGTTGCTGTCGCCACGGTTCGACCAAAGAACATATACTGAATGCGGAAGCAACAGGACCCAGAGTGCCCGCCATCATTGGGAATGCCACTGAGAGGAACCACCAACGACTATGGTCCGATAAACGGGCATATGTCAGTTGTAGTCTAAATGTAAATCATTGACCACGGGTTGTTCGCTCTTGCGACTTACGTTGGTTGAGGAAAAACATCACCATTGTGCAGCCCGTTATTATGGAAGTTATTACTCGCGACGGAGTTGGCTTGTTGAAGGATATATTGATTCAGATTTTCCTCGTCGTTAGGCGCCATAGCGTCTCATCACTCTACCGACCTTGAAGCTCAGTGTAGACAATTGAAGCCCGGAATTTGAAGTAGTTGAGCTGGGTGAAATATGTGATTGCTCGAGGTGCTGAAGTAGTCGGCTTTTCATGGGACAGTAGTGGTAAACTTTAAAAGAGCACACGCAGTGGATGAGATGGTAAACTTGCTGCCTTGGTTTCAATGGCAGATAGACGATGACAGCCTTGCTCACACCGATACCTAAGGGCTGCACCTATTACTCCCAAAAACTCATCAGTTCTTGACCAACCTAGTAGATTGCTTTTTCCACATTAAAAATCAGTGTCACCAAAATCCTTTTGTTGTCGGGAGGGTTCATGGGTTTATGCATTCTTGTGAATCTTTGTTCACAAGCTTAAGCTAAAGCAGTAACAGACTTGGCAATAAAGAGACCATAAGGATACATACTTCCGTGCAGGGCCATACCCAGGGATATCTCAGCCTTGGAACTCATGACAAGTCTTGCATTCTTACAGATTGCAATCGATTCGGGGTGGAGGGTTCGACCACATATCGAACTGCCTCGAGCCAACAACCTAAGCAATAAACAAACTTTGCTTCAATTCTGGCACCGGGCCTTCGTTACTAGGCCTAATCAGAACATGGCCACGAGTCTCTCGATGATGCCACCTCAACAACAACACTAGTAAAGATGCTATGAACAACATCTACTGACAGGAGGGCCATACGCACAAACTTTATTCGTCATTAGTAACAATATGTGCAAGAGCTTCTAACCGTAAAAAGAAAACTGTGTTTTAGGAGATATTTCTCTAGATTAGGTTCTATCAAAACAGGGTTAGCAATGATTCTACGTTAGATAAGGGTCACAATGCCGGTCTAGATCCCTTCTTTTGCTAAACCGGGGTCGCATATAACTTCGAATCTGGAATCCCACTTCCGCCTCCGTACGGACACGCTGCTGTAGTGCATAACCCCTCTCGCTGCTCTTCTTTTGAGCAGTCATGTCACTGTCATAGCTTGTTTGGCCCGCCCTAAACGATGGGATGCTATACATTGGAGCTTTAAAATACCCCCTCTCCAAACGTCCCCGCAAAACTCAGTCGGCCGCTGATGTTTTCCCGCTATCTTGACCGTCGGTGCTCTTGTCTAACAATATTTATAGAGGGGGTTGAGATTAGTATTGTTATGATTTGATGCGTCTTTGGTAGCCTCGAAATGGTAGGGGTCGATCTGGATGGTGGTGAGGTGTCAAATTAAACAAGATCCACGATGATCTGTCATTTTCGTCATGTAAGAATCTGTAGCTGTAGGTACATGTATGACTAGGAAGGTGTGACATGTAGTCCCCGCGTTGATACTACAAGATGCCCATGCCGGGTTTAATATCCTTAAACGTAACACTATAAACTATATTAAGCCCCTCCTTTCTTAACCGACTTGAATTCCAGTACATCATCATCAAACTTATTTTTACCTCTGGTGCTCACTCTTGGCTGACGTCTGCCTCCTGACCGACACTTCCCAATTAATAGCAGATGAATAGCACCATGGCCACGAGGGAACTAGTCATCGTCATTCTGAACCATACTAACGAGGAACTCAATACACGGTCCGAATGGCCAACTCTTAAGCATGGCCATTGGAATAACACGCCAGACCTACAGCCGCCGCAAACGATATTGGCGGGCGAGAGCGGCATGTTGCGCTGCAAGTCGAGCCACATTGGAGGAGGGGTTGAGGGTTCTATTACATACCGTATCATCGGATTCGATCCAAAGAATGAGGTTACATTTACATGGAGCCTACCATATATTGGCATGAATAAATTTGACGCCGCTTGCGCGGTCTCTGATTTTACTGTCAATATCTTGGGTGGGCGGGGGAGTGAGGCTGTTGTGGTCTTTGTCCTTGGTGAGTTTGTCGCTTATGAGAATAGCGCGGAAGCCTAAAACTCTATTAGAACCAACTGTAGAGGCAGATCCAAGGCTGGATGGTGGTGTCTTGGCAGCTGTTGCCAAATATCCCGTGGAGTGTGCTATGGGTCCTGTGGGTGGCTCAGACCATTTTTGAATGAATAAAATGCCCTTGTAAGGGCTTATGCATCAGCTGTCACTTGACATGTGATATGCTGTGATACGTCGTGTTGTTGGCTGAACGAACCTACTGGAGCACTTGCACACCACCCACATTTAATTAGCTCAGGTGACTTGTTCTGACAGCCTTCTCTCAATTGGATAATAAGCTTGCTGGGTTTCAAATGGTGTCTGTGCTATTAAGCCTGGAAACAGTGTGCAATGCAAGCCCGTGAAGGAGAATGCGTAACTATGACGAAACATGGTTGGAGGAAGACGAACTTAGGCTTTGGTTCCAAGCATCGGATCTAGATATCATTTCAGCCATGAGAACTCAGGGCTACTCTTAGGCTCCAATGTTAAGGCTGGTTTTTCTTGTCAAATCTACTGTTATCTTGGACATCACCAACTGATTGCAAGAAGCTCATGAGGTCAGGCAGCATCAGGACCTTGAACCGTTCGTGATGATGTTTTGCAGTCAATTGATCGGATTGGCAGTGCTGATGGCCTTGCCTGCCAGTAAGTCAATACTCCAGAATCAAGATTGAACCTCGACTCAACGTGTAACTTAATAGCACTGAAGGGAATCGCAAACAGCGAGGCTATATCACTTGTTCAGCGGAGAGGGGTCCCAAATGCCCCTAATGGCTACGCTCCTGGCCAAGTCTCATGCCCGGAGAAACGGCCGGTCATTCGCCAAGCAACCGCATTGTCATCTGATGAAAAAACATGGCTGAAACGTCGTGATAATAACACTATCTCGGCATTGAAAGATTTCCTTAATCGGTCCAAGATTAGCGGTATCGATACCGATACTTATCTTGACGGTATCGTGAGTGATGGCGGCGCGTTGCCACGAATCGGTATTGCCATCTCGGGCGGGGGTTATCGGGCCATGATAAATGGTGCTGGTGCCATTGCCGCTTTTGACAATCGAACCATGAATTCTACAGAAAAAGGACAACTCGGCGGTATTCTTCAGGCTGCAACGTACCTTAGTGGCTTGTCTGGGGGTAGCTGGGTTGTAGGAAGTCTTTATATCCAGAACTTTACAACGGTAGAGTCTATCATCTCTGGGGCCAATGGCTTTCTGGGAAGCCTTTGGCAGTTTAGTAATTCAATTATCGAAGGTTAGCCGGCGTTGAACTTATGATTGAGAAGCGCCAAGCGGCATTGGCTAACTTGAATGAAATATAGGGCCAGCAGACTTATCTGCGACAAGTTACTACCGCGAGCTATACCAAGACGTAAACGATAAGGTCAAAGCAGGCTACAACAGAAGTATAACCGATTATTGGGGAAGATCCTTGTCATACCAGCTTGTCAATGCAAGCGATGGGGGACCAGGTACACATTCCTATCAGTTCCTTTCGGGTCTCAGAAGCTAACCTCGTCCTAGCATATACTTTCTCATCGATTGCGAATGACATCGACTTCGCCGACGGGGAAACACCTATGCCCATCATTGTTGCGATTGAACGAACAACAGGCAAGCTTCAGATAGCGAGTAATTCTACCATCGTGGAGTTCAACCCTTGGGAAATGGGGTCCTACGATCCTGGGCTTTCCGCATTCGCGCCTTTGAAATATGTCGGCTCTGACTTTGACAACGGAACTATCAAACGAGGCAAAGATTGCATTGCAGGGCTCGACAACGTCGGGTTTGTCATGGGGACATCTGCCTCACTATTCAACCAGGCGTTCCTACAGATTGAAAAGGCTCAGAATGTTCCAGACTTCTTACTTGAAGCCATAAACAACACCTTGGCCGATATTGGCGAGGAGAACAGGGATATCGCCAACTGGCCAAACCCCTTCTACAAATATAATCCCAGGAATAACTCAAACGCTAACACGACGATCTTGTCGCTTGTTGACGGTGGCGAGGACTTGCAAAACATTCCCTTGCACCCATTGCTCTTATCTGATCGTCAAGTCGATGTCATCTTTGCTGTTGACGGTTCCGCTGACACCGGGACCCGTTGGCCAAACGGTACAGCTCTCGTGGCAACATATCACAGGTCCAAGGCAGGCACATCGACACAGAATAGCGAATTTCCAAAGGTCCCAGATCAGAACACGTTCATTAATCTCGGTCTCAATAAGCTTCCGACCTTGTTCGGTTGCGGTGAGGACTCCAACAAGTCGTCCGGACCGCTGATTGTTTATCTACCCAACGCGCCGTATACATATCAGTCCAACTTCACAACGCTTGATCTTGAATACAGTGACACAGAGCGGAATGAGATCATTCGTAACGGATATAACGTCGCAACCATGGGAAATGGCACAGTTGACTCCGATTGGCCCGTCTGTGTAAGCTGCGCGATATTGGCACGCAGCTTTGTCCGCACAGGGACGGATGTACCGTCTAAATGCAAAGACTGCTTTTCAAAGTACTGTTGGAATGGTACAACGAACTCAACGATGCCAGATACATACGAGCCGGAGCAAATCATCACCAGTGGTATGGGGCACCTGGCACCCTGTATGGTGGCTATGGGAGTTACTCTATTGGTTAATCTCATGCTACTATCCCTTTAAGTGGCATAGCCCTTTTCCAAAGTTACATTTAGGGGCTCAACCGGTTAAGTGCCGATCAATTTCTCAATACGTATAAACTATGTCGCAAATCCATGATGTTCACTGTACCTAGCGAACTCTATACCTAAGCTGAATGTAGCCAAGGTCAACATAGATGACTGTCCTTAAAGTGCCTCCCTAACTTGGACATTTGTAGCTATTCTGTACCTGGGTTGAGTGAAGCCAACTACGGTTTATAAGGGCTATGTCACTCTGGGGGATAAATGTGGTATCGAGTAGTTGAAGATTAGAAAAGCCAATACATACTGTCACGGTGGCTCTGGTTGACTGTGTGATAGTTTTAAATAAGACCAAATCTGGTATATTAAGTGCGTGTGAGACAAAGTAGTATGAAAGATCCCTGTTTCAATCTGTCGGGCCTTCCATTCCTTCAAAATTATGATCTGATTATTGATTATGGTGTATTCCCTCAACCACAGAAAGCCTTCAGCTGTTACCAGTTTTGGCTGCTTGCTCCACCGGTTCCTCCTTCTGCCTTCCCCAGGCTAGACTAATGTAATAACCGCTGTGGTCTAGACATTATTTGTCGCTTCTATATCTTGGTGACGAGCATGGGCTCGAGTGTCGCCTCTTAAGTGCAAGAGTAATTAGTCTATCATCTAATTACAACAATGACTTATGTCTAGGAGTACTTACCTGGTAAGTTTCTCCGCATGTTGCTTGATGCCGCGCTTTGTCTCGTCGAGTCTGATATAAGTACGGAAGACGTATATCCCCTGTATTTTGTCATGTCAGCTTGTTCCATTCTGCTCACAGTAGAAATGAAAGCTTGAAAATGACTCACAAGTATTCCACTCAGAAGATGGAGGAACCATGCGATGAATGAGAAGGCAAGGACTGTCCTCCACGACGAGCAACCCGCGGAGTTGACGTTGACTGTCCCAATGGGCCCGACTCGCCAGAACCGACCCCAATAGTAACCCCAGTAGTCGTAATACCAACGCGCAGAGCAAGTATGACTGCCTGTTCTCTATGGAACGTTAATGTCGTAGATGATTAGTAAGAAGCCTTGGATAACTGATGATACGAGGATGGGAAGGAGAGCCATACAGTCTGAAGCAGGCAGTATGCCACGAGCCACATCACAAACATCACAAAGTCAAAGGGAAAACCTAAGAACATGCTCTTGAAGGGCGGACAGAAAAAGATAGAGTAGAGAATACCGAGACACGCAACGACGATGGTATAGATGATGCGTCCATCAACATGCACCTCCGCGATGTCGGCAACGTAACAGAAGTGTGAGAGAATGCCTAGGACGATTACAGCAGAGGCAAATTCAGAAAGACGAAGAAGAACAGAAATGACTTTATGCGCAACACCGGTTTCTGCCATTTTGTGATGGTGTTGGAGTGATTGATAGTAAAGATGATATTGTAGGTTACTTAGTCTGCAGCCGTTATGAAGGTGGCGCAACTAAATGATCATGCCACTCAGGTTAACATAAAAACGCACGGCGAACGGTGCTGTATATACTTCTGAAGAAGCTGGTGAATCTCTGCATTGAACTTAAGTATTACGCAGACGTGTTATTCATCGGTGTCTCCATTACGCCCAGTGCTCCATCTACTAACTATAATCTGACACGGTAGACGGCATCAGTCGCTGCAGAGTCGCTTGTTGCTAACAGGCAAGCAAATGGTGCGGAATCAAGATTCAGCATGTTTTGACAAAATGTTGTGACCGATCCATGGCAGAAACCTTAAAATGCCAGAGTGATCTAATATTGAGTCACTGGCAGCTGACAGCCGCGATGCGGGGTTGTTGTTCAAATTGGTGTGTCAGGTTATACCACATGTAAGAAGACGTGACTGACGAACCAACCTTGTATTGTGGCGCTTGACAGCCACAGAAAACGCAGCGCAACTGCATCAACTACCCGTATAGTTGGTGTTGTCCGTATTTGTAAGCATGTAGTACTATCATGATGGTGACAATGATCTAGATGAGTCAATCACGACAACATTGATTGGAAGATACTTTACATGTCCTAGATACATACAATAGACCCAATGGGTTATGAGATCTCAGTTTTACCACACTTTAATGAAACGTTTCAATAACTTCCTACTTCCAGTCTCTAAAGAACTTCTTAGGTATAAATCAAGGCTTTTTCTCGGATTCATGGGGTTGGTTTTTCACACCCTGAGAGTAAACGGCCTCTGAGATCAAATGGATCAGACTAACAGGCTAATAAATAGATTAGCGACAGGCAAGTCGAAGGGCAAAGCCTCAGAAATGAGTTGTTAAACTTGTATTTAACCTTTAAATCCAGTTTGATCAAGGTAATTCTCTTCACCGCCAACACATTTCCAGTGTGTATATTCTCATTGCGTGTTTTCTGAAAGAAAATACAAGGGGCTGTCGCTCAGGCCATGAAGCAAAGTCAAAGACATGGTATCAACCGTGTCATATTTTGCGTTCTAGTGGCTTAACCGTACTGTATGCGTCTATGGACTAGACCCTATACTGGTGATGAAATCGCGTCCGTCGTGTTTCAATTGTTATTGAGATCTTCACTGATGGATAATAGCACAAGGCAGGGTGTCGATAATATCAGTTCCTTGTGGAAAGTTTTGAGTTTAGATTCTGTAGGAGCCAACTTTGTCCATGGAATTTGTGGTTCTGTTGGCGAAAGCGGCCATGGCACCGGCACCGTTCACCATGGCCCATAACCCCCCGAAAGATGGCGATGCCGTGGCAATGGGCTTTTATCACTCATGGTTCCATTTGTATACTCGTCTTTGTTTGCATCGTTAACATTGGCTCTATTAAGGGAGTCTTTCAACGCTGAGGTGGTATCATCGCCATGTTGTGTTATCTTACATATCTGCCCTTTGAAGGTTCTATCATTCTGACGCCTAATCTTAAAGTATCCCTGCTCGCACATGACATCCTAGCACGTGTTAAAAAGGATCCAACTTCAAACTGGCCCGAATAACCTATCAACATGCTGGAGCTGGGAACCCACAATCTCGGTGTCACCCCTGTCGTGAACTTCAGCTCGTTGAACTTCCGGGCTCACTTTTGGCCGTACCACGTACAGTGACTTGCACAATGGACAATTGAAATGCTGCCGTTGATACCAAGGGTCAATGCATTGTCTATGATACACATGTTCGCATTTTAATCGCCGAACAGTATCTGAATCCGCAAAGACTTCGAGACATATCGCACTACGTAATGTTAATAGTCAGCAGGTAGCAGTCAACAGTTAAAAAAGGTAATTTCGGAATATACCAGAGTTCTAATGAATGAGATGTGCGCGAAGCCACGGGTGACTGCGATTTAGACACGTGGGGAAATTTGTAGTTATGGGATGGACTTGTGGAGTCAAGAGTTTGAAGACCTGTTGTACCATTCAGGGCGTCTTCCCGTCTCTCAATATCCACCAGTGCTCCTGTGCGTTGTCTTCTCCGATTTAACACACGTCTTGATCGTCAGTATCTAGGCACAGGCAGCTAGGGGGAGGGGAGGAAACACGGACGGGACAATGATCATCAAGGCCACCACGGCCACTAAGACCACAGCAGTCAAGCCCAGAATGGGCGAAGGTAATAGTCCGGGATCGGATCCGTTCGCCATCGTTCGATTCGAGTCACTGGTTCCGTCCATCTCGTATGCAGGGCTTTGTGTATGCGAATGATCCCGGCGATTGAAGTACAGAATGGAGGATCCGTAGCAGACTTTCACTTCGTCAAAGTGTCAGTTCCCCCCATGGATTACGGTGTAAATATGGACTTTATAACGACAACTCATCTTATCACAGCGTGTCACTAAATTCTTGATTAATCGAGCACACCATTTTTAGGGAGGACAATAAAGATGGCCAGGCGAATCCATACTACAGAAGCATTGGTTTCGATAGATAGGCCAGGGAGTACGATTATGACTTATCAACTTTCTTATCAAAATGAGGTTCGCCCCTCCCCCTTGCACTCCCCC